>JAPYYW010002466.1:0-20158 GCA_030522545.1 Cremastinae sp. A BG-2022a
ATGAAATATCATTTTTTAGATAATATAGCTATACTTTCCGTGTATAAGAATGTAACCTCAACACTTGATTACTCGAAAACAATGTAGACGATTTTTTTTCTGAATTTATATACATTTGTTTAGTGTCAAAGAACGTTCTTTCAAATTTTCATCTCGTTCTTAATAAATTTCGATTCCCTATACTTCAAACATGTAAAACTTCATTTATTTTCGCCAACGGTACCGAAACCCCTTAAATATATATACACGAAGCGCTTTACCTAAGTTCCAGGAGAATTTTCAGAGCCGCGCTCTTGTCCCCTTGCCGCCATTGCTCTTTGTTTTGTTGCTTCTCAAATCCCAGTCGTTCTATCTTATATTAGTTTCTCCCTCCCTCCCTCCCTCTCTCTCTCCCGTTCGTTCGCTCCGTACGGACGCGTCCTTCTATCGCGATAATACCATTATGCGAATTTCGTGATTTGCATATTTCAGAAAGCGCCTGCATGCCGTACAGGAAAGCATAAACAACTCGGATGGCGTATAACTGGGCTTCCTCGGCAGATGAGTTACATACACGAAAGATTTACGTAAACGCCCGGCGCGCACTCCTCGCGCTACCTTCTCGCTTCTTTGCCGAGAATTTTATACAATATATATAAATATATGTACGCGTTTGTGTTGCGCGCGGCGGTGAACTGCGAAAACATTCGAGGAGCGCTACGGTGTCACGTTATATTCCGACAATGTCTCTGCTCTCTTACCTCTCTTATGTGTGTACATAGTTCGCGGTCGTTTTTCTTCCCGCGAGCGCGACGCTTCGCCGGAGCGCTCGCGGGAACGCGCAGGGACGCGAGCTGGTGCGTTTCGGATTGTGTATTATATTTCTCTCTCTCTCTCGGAGACGACGATAATCTATCTTCGATGGTAAATAATTGTATACGACGACCGATGCCCGGTACGAGAGCGAACCGTGTGCTTCCCTATCGCGAGTACCGCCTCATGTGAGTCCCTCAAAAATTCAACCTAGTGCATGCAGCTGCTCGCCTACCGAGCTATTCGCGATTCTATCGGTATTGTTTCCCGTTTTTATACACAACTATCTCCTTGGAGAACGAATATACACGTATATCCTCTCGCATCCCGCAAAAAAGCTATTTTTCTCTTGATTCTCGCGGTGTAAACGACGCCGTACTGGTGCGCCGCCGCGGCAGTTTCCCGAACTAGCGCCTCGCGTCCCGCGCAAACGAAATGGCGGTTACGAGCTGCCCGCGCTTTCGCGACGAGCTTGCGTCGGTGTGGGTAATTAAGGCAATATTCGATAAAATCTTTTGAATTTTATGAACGCGGTGTCTTCCCTCGAAATAATATGCGTGTTCGTACGCGCGCGGATGTCCCTCGAATATTGCGCTCGCAGCGTGCGCGTAGTCGGTCCGTTACACGCTCGGGAGGGTCGAAAAAATTGCCTCGTGTCGCGTCGCCGCGCGTACAGGCTGGAGGACAAGGAGTTGGATGGATGACGGAGGCTCGAGCGAGGTGGCAGCCGATGGGTGTAAACGAGAGATAAAATCTACACGACCAATCTAAGCGGTAAGCGTTCGAGAATTATTCCTGAGTTTTTCACTGTGTTTGTACATATACATATATATATATATTAAGATGATTCAAAAAAAAGTTTTTTTTTTCGCGGAAACAGGTTTGAAACTTTTATCTATGTATAAAAAGAAGCCTGTACATACAAATTTGAGCACTTTATAAAAATATTAACAGGGGGCGCATCGCACTTTTCGATTTTCCGTAAGATTAACATGGGAACCGTTACAATTTTGAAAGAGAAAATGTAACTGTTCCCATGTTAATCTTACGGAAAATCGAAAAGTGCGATGCGCCCCCTGTTAATATTTTTACAAAGAGCTCAAATTTGTACAGACTTCTTTTTATACATAAATAAAACTTTCAAACCTGTTTCCGCGAAAAAAATATTTAAAAAAACTTTTTTTTAGAATCACCCAAATATATATATACGCCGGCTAATTCCCCTCCAAAACGTCCCTCGTCGCCGATCGCGACTATTTTCCCTCTTCAAAATTTCTCTCGCGCGGGACTTTTCCTCTCGCGAGGGACGACGCGCCAGAAGTCCAGCGGAGAAGGATCGCTCGACCTTCCGACTTTTAATTATAGCTTTTGAGACAAAGAGACTATATCGTCGCGTCGTTTTCGCCACTGTCTCTCTCGCTCCCGTTTATTCGCTCGCGTGTTTTTTCTTTTCGTCCCTCTCGCTCGCGCTCGCGTCTCGTGCTCAAAGAGTAATGGTTACCGGCGAAGGCGACCAGCACGGGGTCTTCTCGCATGGCCGGAGAGCGTCGAGGAAAAAAAAAGAAGAGAGAAACTCTCGCGTCTCCTCATGACGTGACATTGACGAGCCCCGTTCGGTCATCCTCGTCATTGTCTCGAGAACGCAAAAGTCTCTCTCCGATGCTTTTTTTTTCCTCTCTCGACGCATATTTTTCCCTGGAGATCAAATTTGACGTTTTTTTTTCGTGTTTCTCCTTTTTCCAGGCGTCGGCGAGAGCGTCGAGACTCCGAACCGGAACTAGCGAGGCAGATGGCGCTCTCAGCGTCTCGGTGCGTCTCGCGATTGATTCAATCAACGAAACACGATACGCACGTGGGCATACGAGCTCCAATTATTGGATAATCACTCCCGGAATACGCGAACGGTATAATTAACTCAATTGGCTATACTTATTCCTACGATTATTCCTCTACACGAATCTGCCTGTTTTTTTAATTTTCTTTTAGTCATATATTAAGTAAATTAAATCAATAAAAATTTTTATTATTTGTCTATTTCGCAGATTTTTTTACGCATCTGCTTGTCGAAGACGAGAAGAGACGAGCGTGAGAGTTCGATGGGAATGGCGAGAACAACTCTCGAGATTTTTCGTCGATTATACTCCGGCCAGTTACGTCGATTATTCAGGAGATGGATATTACGAGAGAGTTCGTTCCCGACGTCATACTTTTTGCTTCTAAGCATCCTTCGGCGTCTCCGGGACTCGGCCGAGAGCTCTGGAACGGAGAAACGAGCCGGATGGCCAGGACGAAGGTACAAAGCGCCGCTATCCGCACCATCAGTGTTCGATACTGGGCTCGGGTGACACGGTCATTCGGCTCTCTCTCTCTCTCTCTCTCTCTCTCTCTTTCTCCCTCCAGTTGAATAAGTCTGACCTCACCGTTGTGGCGCTTATTTTGGGGACTTGAATCTCTTTTTTCCAGCTTGAGAAACGGAGGATGAGCCTCTATTAAAAGGCGAATACCCCGAGAGCGCCGATGACAGCAAATATTTACAACGTCATGCTACCTAGACTGGGCGGGTCCGAGAGTGTCGTTATCCCGGCGCCTGCCCATTATCTCTTTTCCTCTTTTCACCCCCTCGCAACACTCTTTTCGCCCATTTCATTGTTCCGTACAAATATTTGGAGATTTTTATCAATTCTTTTTCGCAGCCTCTATTTAAAGGCTCACATTCCCCTGTGTGTAGTGAAAATTTGGTAAATTTTGAAAAATTTTACAAAGATTAGAGAATTACAAAACATTAAATGGTTAATTTTGCATTTATTTTATCAACTTTTTAACTGTAAGTCGGTTCTTTGATCATTTCAGGGGTGTGTGAGCTCTTAAAGAATAAGCAATTTTTTTTTAAGGAAGTATTATTGAGATATACTATTTGGCTTATTTTTTAATGAGGCGGAAATAAACTACTTTTAAAATTGAATAAATCTTTTTTACCAAATATGCTAATTTTGAAATGTAAAATATTTATGTAATACAGATAGTTAAAAAGTGATTTTCATTTTTAAGTTATAATTTTAGTTGAATTCACTGACGTATGAGTGTCATATCTGATATTATCGTTAAATAATTTAATGAAAAGTTCTACGACCATATATTTTTATAGTAAATAATTAAACCTTACACGCTAATGAACACGTTTATTTCATCGATAATGCTACTTGAAATTTAGCCATTAAAAAATTGGATTAATATATGCTCTATATTATAAAAAAAAAAATTCAATAGGAAGAATTCAATTTCGTACTTTTGTTAATACCTCCTTAATACGACAATATGTGCATTCGAGTTTTATTTTGACAAAATTATAAAAATTGCGATTCATGAACAAAGCTTTGTATTTTTAGTTAATTCGTGTATGGATTTGGGAATCTGGATGCGAGGAGAATTCGGAGATGTGGCGCTCGGCTCAAACGCCTCCGGCGTCCGACAGCCGTCAAGCGGATCGTTAGAGCGGAGTTGCTGCTGTTTCTGTGGATGTTGGGCCCATTCCCCATGTTTTCCACCGATCCATGACCTGTATCCCGCAGGGTAAGTCCATCACTCTCCCGTTTCCATTTCTCCCTTTCCCTCGAGCACAAACGGACAATGGGGTATCCATTGCAACTCTCGTAATAAAATTATGAGCGTTGCACCAGCAGTCACGAGGAAAACTCGTGGATTAGCGGGCCAGTTTGCCCATCCGAGACACAATGCGCACAGGGCAGAGGGCAGAAGAAAGGTTGATGCATTAAGGCGAAATGAGGATTGTATTTGCGGAATAGGCTGTAACCTTCCTCAAACAAATCTGTCCCGAGGATTTCCGTCAGGGGCGCGCGCGACCGTTCTCCATTTCTAATCTCTCCAGTCCTTTCCCAAGATACATGGACACAAATATCCGAGCCTTAAGCCCATCGCCGCAATGTTTCCCGCAATTATACGACCAGCTCTTTTCCTTGGTGAGCGTAGGAGGAGATTATCGCGAAACCCTGTGACGAGGGGAAAAAAAAGAGAGATCCTTTCTCCCGGGTCCCATTTTTTTTTCTCTCCAGAACTAAAAACGAACCGCCTAAACAGATAAACGCTTTATTCCATCTCCCCATCGCTCATCGTGTCTTTTTCCTAATGTACTCCTGCACAAATATGTATGTTAATTTGACTATACGAGACCGCGCCAACGAGATCTCGACGAACTCCCCGATCGTTTCTGTTCCCTCTCGAGTCTCTGCACAATTTTCTTTCTTCTCTCGATTCCAATGGGAGACCTAAAAAGATTTTACGCAAAAGTGGTCACGAGTGTTTTTCCACTCTTGCTTCTCGATGAAGATTTTACTTCTTTTTTTTTAAATATTTTCAGGGCTTCTTTTTTCTTTCGTCCGCTCGGTCTCGAGTCGTCTGGAAAAGTAGTTCATCATCCGTGACCCATTTCTCGGCGATGTTCCCCGCCAATAAATAGATCGGGAGATCCTGTATTCCATAATCGTTTGGACACTTTTCGGGGGGCTTTTGTTTGAATTGGAGAAAAGGGAGCGGAGGAGAGCGGCAAAATAGTTAGGCCCCCCGTCAGGGTATCGGTTACGCTTAAACCGCGTTTAAAGAGTTCCAAACCGAAAAGCCCTCGTGCCCCGTCGTACATTCGTCCCCGCGCGTCGTTTGTCCCGCGCTTCGGGGCGCCCTCGGAGGACTCGCGACGAGCGGAGAGGCGAGTCAGAGAGAGAGAGAGAGAGAGAGAGAGAGAGAAGACGGCCCGCAGGGCCTCACGGTGGCGCCAAGAAGATCCGTATCTTGGCGCGAGCGTTCGAGGGACCGTTCGAGCCCTTTCTTCCTTCCCTGTTTCTCCCAGGCTGCGCCTCCCCCCCCCACCCCAGCCCCCGTCCACGATCTACGGGCCACTTCTCGGACTCTGCGCTCGCTTCTCAATCCTTTTTTCTGCCCACGAAGCAACGAGTCCTGCGCCAAGAAAAGACGAAGAAACCGCGCGAGGGAGAACGAGCGCCAACTGATTTGAGAGAAAGAAAAAGACCGGGAATAAGAAGTCGAAGATGAAGTAGAAGAACAAGGAATAAAGAGAAGGCTCATCAAAGATAACATCTAATTCCGAATCGACCGTTCGTGTAGGCTTCCATGTATCGTGCCTGTTCACCAGCCTTCCCGCGTTTCTTCTCTCTCTCTCTCTCTCTTTCTTTCTCTCTTTCTCGATTTCTCGATCTCACTCTCTTTTCTCCCTCTCCCTCCCGGCCTCTGTTTTTTTTTCTTATTCTCGCCAAGTGTCGTCACCACTGATGCTGGCACTCTTTCCCCACGCTATCGCTTTGTCCTCCGGCCGAGTGATCCACAGTGTTCGCAACCGCGGCCTTGGACTCGATCTTCGCCTCCGACTATCTCGATTCCATTGAAATTTTGTCACGCTGACGTTTCGTGTTCGATTATTTGATTAACGTATAGCAGTCGCGTGAAAATCATTCGGGACAGAATTCCAGTCCCGGTATACGTCAAAGCGTGTGCGTTTAATTTTACGAAGTTTTACCATTTAGAAATAAATATACGAATTATTGAAGATTGGGTTCAAAATCGAAAATTTTTAAAAATTTTACATGTTATATTAAGTAACATCTCTAAATGGTTGTGGAAAAATTTCACGAGGATTTGGAAGCACCTCATTAAGATATTGATTATCGAAAATTGCTATTTTTTGTACCTTGTGTTTGAAATTGCAATTTTGTATAATAAATATCTCAGTAACGAGATTCCCAATTTAAGTGAAATTTTGCACTGATCTTTGTATAGGATGTTAAAGAAGCTTCATCTAATTTTCAAAAAATTTCATCATTGTTTTTGAGCAATCACACAGAGAGTAAACCTGATAATCTTTAATTTTTCTTCAGTCGATTTGCAGCAATTTTTCTTAATAAATTTTCACTCTCAAACGACTTTGTATAGGAAAAAAACGTTGTCAAACTTTTGCTCTACGAACTCAACATCCTTAAAATCTAGTTCATACGATAATGTAAATATAACTTAAATATTTTTAAAAATATTTCACAATTTAATAATTTCAAATATGAATGAAATTTGAGATCAGACCATTAAGAAATCAGAAGATTTATCGTTAAAAATCGCAATTTCGTCTTTTATTATATTCTTTTAATATACGTTACGTGCGCATGCGATTTGAAGAAACGCAAGAAATTGAAATCAAGCGGACATTTGTATTCTTGAGAGATTTTTCAGCGGCGGGGCTCATGGACAGTTTTCTCATTTCGTTTATGGCTGACCATAACATAACTCTCGGAGGCTACGAGACCGAGCCGGACCGACAAAAAATAAAAATTTCTCTATTTTAGGGCTACACGCTCGAAATATTCAAGCGCGTCTCGGTTCGAAAAAATTAACGAGTTTTCAAATTCTGTGAATTTTCTGGCACTCTTTGTAAATTCGATTTGCCAATTTGCCTCTCTCACACATATATATATATATCTTTCCTGTACATTATATCCACGTTATTTTATTTATCATTCGGGTGAATGTTTCCCTCTGATATTATTCTCGGGTCGATCTCGAGGCATCTCAATATTATTCATGGTTGCTCGTCTAACGCTCTCGTATTATCTGATATTCCACGGATTCGTCGTGTAAAAAGGACTCGTCGTCCTTTTTTGCTGCTGGGACATGAGAAAATAAGAAGGCGATGAGGAGGAGGGGGAAAGGGGGACGACCGAGAAGAAGCGTCGAGTCGCGTTGTTGCTGCTGCTGTTTTCTTGGTGTGGTGGTCGCTTCTCGCAGAGACAGGTTCACGCTAAATGGCGGTCAGAACGGGCATGTCGCGCGCCACGGGGCGCCTCTTCGCCAAAAGCGCCGACTCCTTCGATCCTGGCTCCAAAACTCTTCGCTTCTTTCGCCGATCTCCCGTCCTCCCTCCGTGGTCTCTCGCTGCGGATCGCCGAACAGAATCCCCCCCTTGGGCCTCTTTTTGCCTTATCCGCGGGCGTCCACGTCGGTCCTTCTATATTCTCATCCTCTCAGCTTATTCTTTTTATCCGTGGTATGCGTCGCGCGATATATTCCAAATGGCGCGTCACCCGTTACGAGAAACGAGCGCCCTCGGTATTAGCGAGATTGAAAAAAAGTTGATTTTTATCAGCAAATTTCTAGAACGAATAATTAACTTGATTATTGTTAAATCGGCCAATTATCGGAGCCTCGAACGGATTTCTCTCCCCCCCCTTGTTCTCTGCTCTTTTTTTTTCTTTTTTCGGGCACGACGCGCTTATATACTCGGTGGAACAAAAAATGTTAAATAATAATTGTCGATATCCGAGGCTCGTAAAATCGGGAGAACTACGGAGAATTTCGCGGTTCCACCTGCTTCGAGGTGGCTCAAATAAATCACGCTCTCCTCCCGTGCGACTTTTCCAACGTTTTTATCGGGAGATCGGCCAAATTTCGAGTCGACTATCGCAATTTGTCTCCCGCGATATCCGCGCTCACGGAGCATCCGACACCAATTACTTAATTTGTCCTTCGCGAAAAGTCGGACGGGCTTAATGAGTCTCCGGAACTGCTCTTTGAACGGACTCGTGTGTACGAAGATCGACGCCGATTTTTCCCCCCTCGGCGCGAGAGATCCGGCGCGAATCTAGCAAAAAACTTAACGGACACTCTCCGTTCGGACTCTCGCGTGATCTCACGAACGAGACACCCTCCGAGCACGGGGACAAACTTTTGATCTCCTCTCGCTCTGCTTCTTTCTTTCTCTCTCTCGTCTCCATTACGAATTCTCGTCTTCGCGGTCACGTACGCGTCCCTCATCGTTGCAACTGTTACTCTCGGGATCTCATTCATTACATTTTTCTCTTCCTGTTACATAGATTTTCTTCCCTTTTCGATAATTCGTTGATAATTGAAAAGCGGAAGCGCCGGTTATTGCCATTTTGCAAGAAATACATGGAAAATTTTCCTCGCGGGCGATAAAAACCCCCGCCGACCGGTGCGATCGTTATTTATTAATTCCTCCGATAGTTATTTGCATATGGAAGGTAAGAGAGAAATTCCGTTCGATCGATATCTCGCGACGAGATCAAACGAGAGACGACTCAATTTTTTTTCCGCATCGTCGCGTTCCACAGTGACGAACGCCGTCCGGGAGATGAATAAATAATCAGCAACCGAGGTACTAAATTGTCTTTAAGGTAGTTCGGTCGAGTTGGGTCCAAGTCAAGTTTCTTTTATAATTTATTTTTATTTACGTGCAATTAGATTACATAAAAGGGATGATAAATTTAATTGTTTAATTACAAAATATAATAAACTCGTTTTGACACACATTTAGACCCCTAATTTGACCGAACTACCTTAAAAAAAAAAGAAACGTAAAGAGGCACGATCGAATTAATTTTTCGAAATCTCAGGGAGCAGGTACAATATTGAACGGGGGAATAAAGTGCGAGCGGAGGACGAAAACTCGTTGGCCCGACTGCGAATTCGTCACGCGAGTCGCTGCCTCCCCCCGCGTTGCATGGAGGGTGAGAGAGAACGCCCGCGTTTCCTCCTGCCCGATATATTCTTTCCCGAAAACACCAGCAGCGGCGATATATATTATTTGACTCGTTCCTGCTCGTCCAGAAGAGGAGAAACTGCGCGCACGTGTAACATAAATACGCCGAGATTAATACGCGCCCACAAATCCCGAAGAGTCGTACTTTATCGTCTCTGATATCCGTGAAGTTTTCGGGATGTCTCCGGAGCGCGGGGAATATGCGGCGGTAACTCGCAATAAAACTGTCTCCCGGGGTATAGAGAGAAAATTCTGAGAGTCGGATATGGTCTCTCGGTCGCAGGCGCGTTCACCCGAGTCGAATGTGTGACGAACTGCCAGCAATATTGCGCATTCCTATCGGCCTGCTCTCTCCGTCGATTCGCGCCCGGGCCTTATTCTTTCATATAAACGAGGAAAAAGTCCAGGGACGAATCATCCCCGAGTATCTCTCTCGATATATCTCGACCACCGACTATTTATAAACGGCTCTTATATTTTTCCCGACTCGAGGATTTCCATCGAGCGACCAAATCTCCCTCCTCGTCACGCCCGTTTATCCGTCTCGATATATGTCGTTTGTCGAACCTCCACGGGTTGCATTCCTTCGCTATATTATATTTACGAGACCAAAACACACACCGCGACCGCTTCGAATCGACGGATCTCCTTTTGTTTTTTCCTCTCGCGCCTCCAAAAACATGATTTTTCGAAAGAATTTCATATTTTTTCTCATCGCTCCTTCCCAATGACTTTATTTTGTTGCAATTTGCGGAATAATGCCTCCGTCTCTGCGGACGTTCGTCGCGAGCGGACGAGCCGGGAGAACGCGAAATGAGTGAAGAAAAAGAAAAAAAGAAAAGAAACGAGCAAAAAACGCGGAGATAAAAAATAAGAGAATGAGTTGCAGCGTGTAGAATTCTCGTCGAGGTAGGTGGCGTCGTGCCACGACCAATAACGAACGTTTCAGCTCTCTCTCAGTCTCCGGGCGCGAAGAATATACCCGGTGAGAAGGAGCGAGCGAGCGAGCCTCGTTTTTTGTCTCTCTCCCGTTCTGGCTGGCCCCGAGGCCGTCATCACGCGAGCAAGCTCTGATTTACTGCTAGTTTACTCACCCACGAAGCGTCCGTCTAATTACAGGGTCCGAGAGAGTGAACGGCTCTCGAGGAGCAACGAAATGTACGTATTCTTCTCAGTCTTCGGACCTCCTTCGATATATACACCCCCTTCCCCCACGTATACATATATATTCCGCGCATACACATTTTTTCTACATTTTATCCGAGCACGCTACTTTTTACGCGACATTTTATATCCCGAACCATTTTACGAACTCCGTAACGGTCCCAAATTATTTATAAATTAGCGAATCACCTGAAAAACTTGGTACACGCGTTCTTCTTATTATTTTATCCAACGTGCCAGCTTGTATCTTTCTCCGTTATTTTTTCCGAGCTTCGAAAATGAAGGATTCGTGTAAAACTCGGACTCTGAATTTTAGCAACTTGGGCATATTTTATCAACAATTTAAACAATTCTCGTTAATTTATTAATTTATGCAAATTTACGAAGCTTTTATGACAAAATATTATCAAATTCTGTAACAGAGGTTCAAATTGTTTATAAATTAGTGAATCACCTGAAATATTTGGTACACGTTCTTCTTATTTTATCCAACTGTTTGTCCCAGGTATTTTTTTCCTCGCAATTTTTTTGAGCTTTGAAAATTAAGAATTTGTAAAACGTATAGACTCTGAATTTTATTCAAAAATTTTTAGTGTCTTCGTTTGAATATAAATTTAAGCAACTTGAGCATATTTTATCAACAATTCAAACAATTATCGTTAATTTATTATTTTATGCAAATTTACGAAGCTTTTATGGCAAAATATTCTCGAATTCTCTTGGAAATGAGAAAAATGCGGCGCAACTTTGTATGAAATGTAAAATTCCTGGATAAATGATGATGAGACAGGAAAAAAAGAGAGGTTGATTTTTGTGACGAGCAGAAGGAAAGCGTGTACGAAGAAAATGTGATAACAGGTTATTATATACACAAGTATTTGAAACTTCCGTATGGACTAATGAATAGCAAATAATGTGCGTGTTATAGTTGAGAATACGAAGGCAGAGGGAGAGAGCAGACGAGGGGACGTAATAATATGAATTTTACGATGAAGAAGTCCGATCTGAAAGATCCTCGTGATTGACGTCGTTTAATTAGGCAAAATGCATGCCTTCGATGAAAGGATCGTTCAGCCAGATCGTGTGTGTACTCTCGGACACGTATGCACACGTAATGATAGTTTCGCGCGATTCCGAACGACGACCGTACTCCTCGCCGCTGTAATATACTCGTACAATCCCCCCACGGCTCTTTAAATTTTCTTACGATACACTGATCATTATTCGCAGCACACCGGAGAGAAAGACAGAGATAGAGAGCGAGAAAAAACCCGAGCCATCCTTCTCTTTCACGTCGCGAAACTCCCTGATTATTATATTCCACTTAACGTGAATCCCGTGCATCCTTCATGTACCACCAACAGCACAATAATCCGAGCTAAATCCTCGACTCCGAGATTTAAGAATCCCCCGTTGGTCACTTGACCTCTCGCCAGGATCCATTTTTTTCTCCTCTTCCGCTTCAATTCCACGGATTGACTGTTTTTACAGAGACTCGTCGAAAAGTTTCGTGTATACATTTCCTGATTTATAGTATATATATTATGAAAAGTATACAGATATATATATTTATTATATATGTATACTTTGGCTGATGGTTGAAATATTGAAGAGTCGAAAGATTGTCCCCGATTGCTCTATCCTTTCGCGGTGGAAGCAGGGAGTCGCGTATACAGATCGTTCTCGTGGAGAACTCGACTGCACCAATTTGCGGTTTCTAAAAGCAGCATTTATCGCCAAGACTCGCGCGTCCGATATTCCGGAGATATTCCCGCGTGGAATTCTCTCAGCTGGCTGCTTCTCGTTTAGTCTTCTCTTTCTCTCTCTCTCTCTCGATCTTTCTCCTTCTCCTGGTCTCTCTCTCTCTCTCGTTGTTGTATTATCCAACCGAGGGATATTTCCGATTCTCAGCTGCCGTTTAGCCTCGTTGAGAAAATACATTTTCTTTCTTTCTCTTTATCTCGCTCGTTCTCTCTCGAATACACTCTCCAGGATAATATCGAAGACGCGCTGCGCCGTGAACGAGAATCGGGGAGGACGGAACGAGGAAAAAATTGGGACTCGCCGTCCATTCGCGGAAGCTGCTAAATATCGGCGAACCGTGACTTTATTTTACGCAGTTATTTTTTTTCTCTTTTCTTTTTCGATTTACACGCGATCGAAGGCCCGGTCGCTGGAAACACGAAAAATTCCGTTCACGGAATAATTTTCATTTCGTGATACAAGAATTTCTACGATTCGTTTGAAGCGATGAAGAAAGCGCATAGATTCAGAAAATCGTCAGAATTTCAGGTTTACACATTTTTTAAATTTTTAGGTACATTTTTATATTTTTTCTTCCAAAGTTTGTCCTTATATACGTATTAACTAAATGTAAAATTATTACTTGATATTTCTTGAGACGGAATTTTTTCAAAAATTACACCGATTTTCTTCAGCATTGTGATAAAGAGTATGCAAAATTTAAAAAGGCTCTACCATGTAGTCATTCAGATATTAATTTTTAAAAATTACTAGTTTTAACATGGGGGCTCTTATGGAAGATTCGAAAAAGCAAAGATTTTCAGTGCATAATATCTCGATTTCTAGATGATGAAGCTTTGTAAAATTTGACACAATTTTTCATATGACATTAAAGATCTGTTGTAATATTTAAGAAAATCTTTCTCAACGCGATTTTTCGATTGCACTAAATTAAATCGGATATATTCTGCAAAACATGACGTACTTATTATAATCGACTTGGCATCATTATAACGATATAATTTTCTTGCTGGTACTCGTGTGAGTCGAGTCATGCTTCCGTAAAATTCATCCTCTTTCCAATTTATTTGTTTCTTACTTATCATAAGGTCTACTAAATTATATAGTAAACGATAAACGCGAAGGTTGTAATCAGATGGAGTACAAAAACTGGATACGTTTGGAAGGTCGAGGCGAAAAAAATGGCGGGGTTTGATTATTCGAAAACGGGAGGAATAAAGTGAAGCAGGGGCAAAGTTTACGTCTTACGTGCCTCGGTTGAAACTATGTTGGGACTCGTGCGCGCGTGTATATTTACTCGAGGCATCGCGCGGACCGGGAAACCGCGAGAAAGGCCAAACACGCGCTGTCTCGTCTATTAACCAATCTCGATGATAAACACACGCGATTTTTGATCGACGAAGGAAAAAGGGCCGAGCTCTCACGACTCTTGCCACTGCCTCGTTCCAACGGCGCCCTTAAACCTTTCAGCCGATCTGCATGATTTTTTCTGCGTGCAGCGCGAGTGCTATAATTCCGCAGAACGTTGAAAGGGGGTGAGAGTGTGCTCGTTACGCGGTAGTTACCTCGGCAAGCATTGGCGTATTCCGGATTAATTTTTACGAACGAGATATTGAACGAAACAAATAAAAACCATACGATTCGAGCAATTTGAGATATCGATCATTTTCGAGGCTATTCGTTGGAAGATTGACAATTTATTGGAAAATTTGTGTCCTCGATGGAAAGATTCGATCGACCCAGTTTTTGGAAAATCGATCGATCCGATCTTGCGCACGAAAATAAATAAATTATTGTAGTTATGAAATAATTAATGAAGGAAGGCTGCCTGGATCGCGATTCGGGAGGGAAAGAGAGAGAAAAGATCGCGAGATTTTACCTACGCCTGTGGCGGACCACCAGGGAGCCGCCACGCCCCCCCGGCAGAGCCACACTTACCTGCATGCCCGGCGTGTACGCGCACAAATGGATTTTAACGCACCGAGCAAGAGAAAGGAGTGAAAGACTGCGGGAGGAAGGATCGCGAGATTGGAGGACCCCCGCCCGCATATCGGGAGAGAAAACTCGATAGAGCGAAATATGGCGCGCATTGAATAATCGCGAATACGTTCGATGGGAAAACACAATAAAAATTTGATTTGCAGAAAGCAACATTAAAATCATCCACAAGGAAACTTTTTTAATGATCCATTAAAAAATGGAATAGTATTTAAAATATTTTTGAAAATATATTTAGAAAAGATTAATTGATGATCAAATAATATTTAAGGATGTATGGGACAGTCAATCCTATATAGTAAAAAGTAAATTATTGACGTTAAATTTGTAAAAACTAGAGTCTGGCCTATTTTGCTACAAAGTTGCCAATTTTTTGAGTCTTTGACTATTAATATATATTTATGATATTATTGAAATGATATTATATTATTGATATTATTGAATATTTTTGAAAAATATTTCAAAAAGTTAATTAATAATCAGAACAAATATTTAAAAAAAGGTTGGACGAGAAACTTCAATATCTCCGCATTCAAACTCGAATTTCGCTCGCACCGAGGGAAAAAATTCAACAGAGCGAAATATCTTTCAAAAAACGTACATATAGCGAAATACGGAAAAACAATAAATACGTAGTCGAGTGCGGAGATGATTCGAGAGGGAAGAGGTCCAGGGAAGAGACCACGTGTTAATTTCACGTCGAAAATCGTAAAATGCAAATGAATGATCGGGCGAGGAGCCCGGGGAAGGGGGGAAGAGGCTGAATGGGATCGTGGCTCGATTGGCAAATTAGGGAAGAAGGTTGGCCCGTGGTAGCGCGAGGGGACAGCGAGGAGTGAGAACACGAAGAAAAATTTACGAAGAGCCAAAAATCAGAGAACGAGAGAGAGAGAGAGAGGCGCACACTCTGCGGATAATATACGCGAAATGTGTGCGCAAACGTGTATATCTGTATAGACGTAGAAAACATGTATATTATTCCGCGCGGTGTTCACAGGCGCCCAAGGTGGTCGGGTAATTTCGTCGAGAGCCAAGGAATAAGAAGAAGAAGAAGAGGAAGAAAAGGAGAAGAATGAGAGAGAAAAAAGAAGTAAAACGACCGCCGGCAGCGCGAGCACCTCAACAGCTCTCTCGCACAGCTGAGATGTTGCTGCTGCTGCTGCTTCTGCTGTTTATTCCTCCCTTTTCCCTCCTCATTCTCGTCTTGACTGCTCTCTGTCAGCACTGCGAGAAAAAGAGAGAGACGCCCGGGAGGATTCGTTCTCGCGAAAGTAACGAGCGAGAATGATTACGACGAGGACAAGAGGGAGAGGGAAAATTGAGGAGGAAGAGGAAAAGAGGAAAGAAGGAGAGAAAAAGCGTGGTAGACGCGCTTTATATTTTTATTTCTGTCTTGGTTTCTCTCGCGGTCTCTCTCTCTCTCTCTCTCATTCTCGCCCGTTCTCTCTTTTTACACAGAGGTCCATTGAGAAAGAAGTTTTTGGCTGCGGGTTATAAAAATGTGTTGATTATACGTTACGTCCAGTGCGAAATCGAGCAAACGAGGTAGAGAGGGAGAGCGCCCGTTTATTCGGGTTCTCTCTTACTTGGGTTTTCTCGAAAGGATGTGTCGCTGGGAGAAGGAGAGCGCCGAGAGACACGAAAGGTGCCACGACGAGGATCATCGTCCGTTCGGGGCGAACGGGAACGAAGCACGCGGTTGCGACGAAACCCGACATTAGCGCAATCGGCGAGAGACTCGAGAGAACCCCGATCGTTAAATGCCCACCGAGCCTTTTTATATCGCTATATACCTCCGCCATTCTCCTCCCTCCCTTATCATATTTCTCCCTGACACACACACACACACACTCACTGAAACACGCAACATCCGGACTTCCTCGATTTTTTAAATCTCTCGACGATTCTCCCCGATATTCACCGGAAACGGAAATTGATTCCCAGGATATGGAATCTTTTCTTCGTCTCTCTCATTCTCGCGAGAATTATATTTTTACCACGATTCACTCCAAACTTTATCGCAACGATCAACCTGTTGTCTTCACCTTCAAATATAATTTTTTTTTTGCCAAAATTATTTTCTACATGCTGCTGTGCTCGCGAAATTGCTCAGGGCTTTTTTTTTTACAAACGAGAGCCGAGAAAATTAACCAGAATGTAATAAATTTTGAATCAAGAAATTTTACAAAAATAAGCGAGATGGTGTTGTTTCTCGACAATGATAAAATATCGCTCGCGTGCATTCGTCTTACACGTGTAAAGTAAAGGCAAAAATCATCTTATTAAACTTTTCACAGCTTATTAAAATATTCAAAAAATTTGAAGAAGCTTTATCGAGTTGATTTCGAGATATTAATTGTGTAAAATTGCAACTTTTAATACGCGATCTTATAAGAATTTATGAAAATTTATGCCAAAATTTTAGAGAAAAAAAGTTTCACGTGAGAAAAGGATCGAAACCTCCTTAAAAGCATCGATTCAGCAAATTGAACATCGATTTACTTATTCTTCCAACACAACACGTCCTAAATTCATTATAATATCGATATCCATATAAAAAATGATGGTGAAATCTCACGACATATGGCAATACTTAAATTCGAATAAGAATAAAAACGTGACGAACGGAAAAAAGAAATCCCATTATCCATCAATGCGATCCTCGAGCGTTATTTGTATTTGGAGAATCCCGCCCAGGTAGTATAATAGAGAAATACATTTCCGCGTGTCCATAATTCTCTCCGCGTACGTGTTGCGTATGGCACGAAGCCGTGCACCCACGGAGAGTATATCTCCGGGCCCGAATACGAGAGCGCGAGAGAAGCCTCGCCAGCGGGAGAGAGACGAGATTATAAAAAATAAATAAAAGGCAATAAGTGCGGGCCCCGTGCGAGACCGGTCATTACGCGAGGCGGGCCCACCTTGTTAGCTCGAGTGAGAGAAGGCCCCCGGAGGATGACGACCGTGTCTCCCCGACGCACACACCCTCCCATCTCCCAGAACGTATACACGCGCGAACACATATCCGTAACGACATCATCGCAACGGAGAAAAACCAACACGAGACGCTCATTCAGGGATCTTCTTCTTTTCCTCCTCCCTCCCTCCCTCTCTCTCTCTCTTTCTCATTTCTCTTTTTTTTTTTGAAATATAAAAAAAAAGAAATGAAGATCGAAGATTCTGGCGCCTGCCTCAAAATTGCCCAAAAATTCGAAGAATCCGATCTTCGCCCGAAGATTTCGAAGGGTTGCTCATCCCGGAGAGGTAAGAATATTATTCAACTCTCCGCGCGGATGAGCGTCCAATTTATCGCGCGCGTAGGAGAGACGCGCAGCATCCGCGGCTGTCATTTGCATCTCTCGTCGTCGTCGTCGTCGTCTCCGCGGTCGCGTTCGAAAACGGTCGCATCGCGGTCCTCTCGTTGAATAGAACGTCGGTTAAGCTCGGGGCCCGGTAATTGAACAAAGCAGCCGCAAATTGGACCACCGCGCAAGAGGTCGTCGAGGTCGGAGAACGCTAATTGTCATCATCGCTATACACCCGCCGAGCGTTCCTCCAATTTGCATCATCTAATGCGACGATACGGGCGCGTGTGCGTCCGAACATGCTGATGCGCACGCGAATTGCAGACCAATTTCATATCCTTTACGTAATGGCAATAATAATAATAATACGAGATAGAAAATAAAAGGAAAACGAGAGCGAGCAGACGTGAATCGATCGTCGATGGGCACGACGCGAGTTGAGAAAATTGATACGCGCTCGTGTGCGTCCTCGCCACCCGCGGAGTCACTTTTGACAGTCCATAAATAGAGCGAGAGAAAACGCGAGAGATTTAATGCCCGAACCGAACGATCTATATATCGGCGAGCCGAGCAATTTTTGGCTGCTCGTCCCTCTGGCCCGCGAGAGACACATTTCGTTTCTTCGCCTTATTCTCTCGTTTCGACCATCGACAATTATATTACGACGCCGTTTTATAAGAAATCGAGCGAGCGACAGTTGGTCACCACGCTCCCGACGCTCATCTCTCTTTCTCTCTCTCTCTCATTTTTCCAGCTATCTCTCTTTCGGCGGCCACTGAAAATCATCGTCTCGTTACGAAACCGAATGTATGCGACAGAACGGTAGAAAAAGCAGGGAGGAAACGAGTCTCTCGGCTAACGGGCAAACGAAACCCATAATTACGAGAGTCACAGCCGGTAGATAGAAGATTCTCTTCTCTTCTTTTTTTTGTTTACGAATAAGAGGAAGACGCGCTTCGTTTCTCCGACGAGCATCGGAAGACTGTCTCTCCCGCGACATTTCGATTCCCGATAAAAATAAAAGCGATACTTCCGTCCTCTTGCATTTTTATTCCACTCGGGATCAGAATAGACGAAAAGTTTTGCGCTGAAATCGCGAGGAGATTCTTCGACGAGATCGAGGCAAAAGTTCCGGGAGTAATTACGGTAATGAGCCTGCCAGACCTTGGTACTCTCTCTCTCTCTCTCTCTCTCTCTCTCGCGACAGACATTTCTGCACGTTCGCGAACAACCCGGAAAAAAACGAGAGTTGTCGCCCGCGCACAAGCCACTTTGAACTCGCGCGCGCGATCTCTGATAATAAACCAAAGGCCATCCGCGCGCGCTACCGCGCTTCTTAATGTGAGAAATGCCGGAGGAATCTCCGAGAGATTTTCCGCGATTCTTCGTTGCTCAAGCCTTTTCCGGTACTTTTGGCGGAGCGTCCCGCTCGCGTCTCGATTCCGCGATGAGATGGACGCGTGATTCATTGCCGCGCGGCTGTTGATCGTAATCGCTATTCGCGCTCCCATTTGTTAAGCCAACTCTGGCACAATTTCCAAAAGTAGCTCGTAAATTCGTCCCCGAAAATAGTACATCACGCGCGCTTTGACCCTCCATCTCATTTTTCCCGACGTCGGATTTTATTTCGTGCAACACACGTGGAGGGCTATCCTTTTATCAAGAAAACGTTATCGCGGCTCATTCCCGTATTTTATACGGCGCAGTTATCTCGCCCCGGCGAGGGGTTGAAAATGGGGGGCGGACGCGCCGTAGGACAGGTGTAATGGGTACAAGATTCGTTTTCTCGGCTCCGTGACTCTCGACGGGAGATTGCCGAGTGGCGATTTTCCGCCCTTCGTCGCTTCGCGTGGTAACGTGTTCTGGAAAAGGAGATAAAAAATGAAAGAGAGAGATATATATGTTTCTCGACGGCGAACACACGCTCTCTCTCTCTCTCTCTCATTTCTCTTCTTCTCTCTGGTACGGCACCGCAGCATTAAGTCAAGTAAGCAATCTCTTAGCCGTCACGCCATGGGACTTCCTCCCGCGCGCGCTTCTTTCCCGAACGTTCGATATATCCTGATTGGTTTTCCGTCCCTTTGGTCTCGCGTGTATCCTCGACCCTTCTCCCTCCCTCCCGCCTTCTCATTGACTCGCCTCTCGGCACGAGGATTTCTTTATCCACTCGATGCAGACTGCTGCTGCTGCTTCTGCTGCTCCTCGTTCAATTCCTCGAGGGAGGAAAAAGACAGCCGAATAACGGATACCCACCCATTTGCGATATTAACGCACTAATCGCTCAAACCACCTTTCCTTGCGCAAAATCACATTTCTTTTCCTTATGGCTTTACAGTTTATCGGTATACGTTGTTACATACAAAAGCATTACATGAAAAGACGTGTATTAAACAAGCCAAAAAACTGATTTTTCGGATCGAGCTTTTTCAAAAATTGATATATTTTTTTTTAATTTTTTTTTTCAATTTTAAGAGCCTATTCGATCGGAAATTTTCCGTAGATAACGAAAATGATAATTGTTCAGGGTGAAATCCAAGAATTCATATTAAATGAGTCAAAAAAT
>JAPYYW010002467.1:0-20996 GCA_030522545.1 Cremastinae sp. A BG-2022a
AAATTTAACACATAAAATGAGTTTTTGTTCGCTAAAATATCACACTGAGCAAAAATGTTGATCGAATCTACTAAAATTTTGTTGATTCAATAAATATTGGTTGAATCAACTGAATTTTTGTTGATTCGACAAAATTTTAGTAGATTCAATCAACATTTTTTCTCAGTGCAGACAACAGTTTAGGGCAGTACGTTAACTCTTCACTTCTTTACTCAAGACCATATTTTAAGTTAAATTTGGCGTTTTAAAACTGCAGAAGAGTTTTTTTTTGAGTAAATTTGTTCCAAAATAGTCCATTTGTATATACGAAATAATAATGTCAAGAGTAGAAAAGTGAAGAGTACAGTTAACGTACTGCCAAAGTTTAGATGTGAATTTAAGGCAAATTTTTTTTTTAATATTATTTTTTAAAATATTATTTTTTAAAATATTTTTAATATAAAGATAGAGTGCGAAAATCCTTAGCTGTCCAACTATTGGGACGTTTCCCTTACACGGGACTCTCTTCGCCTCGTGTATTCGGGATACATTCACGTTCTTACAATGTTTCGAGAAAAGATCATCGAGATGCAAAACTCGCTCTCGGGCTATCGAGATAGGGGCGTCAGAAATAAAAAGCCGAGAAATATAGGAGGAGAGAGAAAGAGTGAAAGAGAACTTACACACGCGCGCACACGGACGCTTGTTTACCAGACTTTATCGTGAAGAAATTATGAATGGACGGTGGTTTCGCCGAGAAAAAAAAATACTTTGGCTATCAAAATCAACGTACTTAAGCTTGGTCGGTGGTTCTTCGTAAATTTAAATTCCGGGTAGATCATTCGATAGTAAGCCGTTACTGAGTTACTAAATGACATTTGTCGTTGTATAAGGTTTCATTCATTTAAGGATGTCTTCCTTAACTTGTTAGTCAAGTTGAATACTTTTTACAAATTTTTTTTAAACATACTTTTTACTGTAATTCGAGAATACTAAAATAAAGGGTCAAATTTTTAGGAATTAAGAATTATCGTGTGCTTGGCGTATTTTATTATATAGAGCTGTGGGTATCGTTTTATCGTCATTTATCGTTAATAATTAATACAAAAGGCCCGAAACCTCAAGTTTTTCTTTGTTCTACAGATTTAAAAGTGTTTAATGAATATAATAAATAGTTTTTACAATCAGTCATTCATATGCAAAACAATTGCTTTTTTAAAATAAAGGTACGAAATTGTGTTCTCACATCTACTCAATGCTAAAAATCGAATTTTCAATTATGAATATTTTCATTTAATGGTCGGTAAAGACAGGTTTTTTTGTGCGGATTTTATAGCTGAGAACTAAATCTCATTAGAGAACTCAATCCATTCATTTGATCCCAAAATGATACATTTTTTTAATCAACATTTTAGATAGACATTTTTAAATATTTAAAGAAAAAAAAACGAATTCGAACATGCACGCTTGTCGTACATTTTTTTATGTTACACGATTTAACTTTATTTTCAACGTTAATCGATTGCAGCGAAATGCACGAGTAATAATTTTGAAGTTTCGTCGATAGTTAAGTCTTTGGATTGCGTCCAAGAAAAGTTGGGACATTTAAAATTTCGTGATTTTTTAATAGATCGCTGCAGCGACACATGGCTAAGATGAGAAACTTTAAAAAAAAAATTTTAATTTAAAAAATTACTATTTTTTAATATTTTAATCATAATTATTTGAAAAATAATCAAAAGTGCTGCTTTTTATAGAAAATCACCAAAATTTTCAAACTGTTGTTAGTACAGTATGATAAAATTCATAAATCTATCGGTACAAAATTCTCTCCGTGAACACGAACAGTTCAAAATCGAGATTTCCAGCTATCTTTCTTATCTCGAAAAATAAAAAAAAAGTGCTCGATGCGTATACTACGAAGCTCGGTGTACATTAAAAATTCCTGTTTCGTTGTTCATTGAGGGGTAATTGATTGATCAACGAATTGAAAAAAGAATCACTGACTAATTACAAGAAGGATATGATTCACGTTAAATTTATCGCTTTTATCAATGACGCAGTGGGCAATCGTTTTACGCTCGGGCGATCGGACGACCGGAAAGAGAGTTCTTTTTTCCCTTGGTCGGTATCGACCACTAGAGAATATATTTGTTGAGGCCTCGTTTCAACAGAAAAAAAAATCATTTTTTTTCCAGGTGGAAGCGCTGACGAAGAAATCTTCCAATCATGAAGACGAAAAAGTTCTTTATATTCAACAAGAAGCTTCTTTAACTGGAGCGCGACTTCGAGCGAGGGACAAAGTGAAGTGAGAAAAAAAGCGATAGGACAGAGAGAAAGAGAGAGGAAGTCCCGAGACCGGAAATGTTCTAATCGTCATCGGCTCGAGGAGGAAAAGGCCGAGAGAGCTCGGGGGAGAAACGAGAAGACGAGGAGGAAGGAGAAGACGAAGATAGCTTGCGCGCTTCGAGAATCTCAATGAAACGTAAAAAGAGTTCAGAGACACGTGAGTGAAAAAAAAAAGAAAAAAACGAAAAGAAACTGAGGGACAGGGCGGAAGAAGAGCGATCGGTGAAAAAAAAAGTGAAGAGTGGGGAGCGGGGGTGTGAGTGAAAAACGTCGCTAAAAATCGCGAGGGTAAGAAAAATAGGGGATCGGGACACGAGTTCCCCCGATGCGACGTGGCGGGGCAGTTAACTTTTCGCGGGAACCGGAAGTCGTGGTGGAAGCGGAAGAAGACGAAGAGACGAGGAGGACGGAGAAGCGAAAGCGTAGGAAAAAGTGGAGGAGAAGGAGGCGAACAGGGAGGATCGGGATTGGGAAGAGTATCGTTGTAACCGGCGGAATTTCACACCCGACGAAGCGTTGCGACTTCACCGAGGCCAAGACCTGGCGAAGATCGAGCTTGTCCGCGAATCGTGTCCCGAGTGCCCGGCGGAGAAAGAGGCTGCCCGGATTCGACAACCGGGAAGGGAATCACGGGAAGAAACTCGAGAAGATAAATACCGAGGGGAGAATTGAAAATTCGCGCGAACGGGATATCGGCGAAAAGCTCCGTTCGAGAGAAAAAATCGAGGAGCGTCGAGCCGTCGAGAGCTCCCGCTCGCTCGTCGAGAGGAGGAGGAGGAGGAGGAGAAGAAGAAGACGAAGCATAATAGGAGGAGTGCCGGGGATAGGGCGAAGAAGAGGAAAAGCGCGGAGCGCGGTAGTAGGGACAAAAGTTTCGCCCCCCCTCGGCCCCTGGACTCCGGAGGAGGCCGTTCCGCGGAGTTGCCAGAGAGCGATAAATCAGTGAAATCCGTCGTGTCCATGAGTCGAGAAGATGAGGACTCGGAAGTCAACGGTAACCCTCGTTCTCGTTTGCTGTTGCCTCATTGTCGGCGCGCATCTCGTTCATTCCCAGGAACCGGCTCGGGGATACCCCTCGGACGCGTCCCCGGCGAAAAATGATAAAACTTCCGATGGCAAGTACAAGAATTTCGACATCGACGCCACTTATCAGGGTAACTCCTCGGAAAACCACGAAGCCGATCGCTACTCGACACCTTCCAGGGTCGACGAGAGTCACTTTCGATACACCAATGACAACTCCACCGATATTTCTAGGTAAATATCGAGCATCTTATTCACTTTTTTTTTCACTCATCTGCACTGAGAAAAAGATTAATTGAACACCAGTTTACTCAAAGTAATCGATTCTCGACTTTAGGCGACGAATTTAATGTTGGCAAGACCTTAATATTTGAATAAATTTTAATTACACGAATACATGTTTATATCAGTGAATGTACATAAATATTTCAAAAAATCAGATCTAAATGAAATGAAATAAATTTTTGAGTAAGGTAAACATTCAAATATTTCAATATGTTCCAATAGTTATTAAACGATACTTTCTATATTACTTTGACCGTTTGAATTTTTTTTTCTTTATATAAATGTATGGATTATTTTTTCTCATTCATATAGAGGTTTCACAGTGTTCAACTACTGGAACAAGCTCGTTCAACCCTCTAGATAGGGTCGATTTTGCAGTTCAACTATTGGGACATCTGTATATTCGAACGTTTTAGTACTTATTTACCATAAATATTGTTTTAAATTAAGACATAAGACGAGTTTTTTGATTGCTTAAATATCAGACAATAATTTAGATGTGAATTTCAAGCAGATTTTTTCGTTTCAATATTTTTAGAATAAAGATAAAGTCTCTTACTCATCCAACTATTGGGTCGTTTACATCATACTTCCAATTAAAACATTGAATAAATAATTCGTATTTAAACGAATTAAATTTGGCTGTTTCAATGAAACTTTTTTTTTAGTGAATTTATTGAATAATTTGACAAATTTTTCCATATCAACGTGTCAAATCGCGTTTTTTATTTCTGAATATTTTTTCTCAATATGTTTTTACAACTTACAAATCAGATGCACTCTTCCTTATCAATTTTATAATTTTTAATCAAATTTTTATATCTCCGAATAATTTATTCACAATTCGTTACAATATGAGAAATGCTTTCATATCTGATCTCTTTTTGTTATGTTAACTTTTTTATAATATTTTTTTACAAAATTCGACAGATTTTTCCACATCAATATTTCTAATCGTATTTTTTTTTGCTGAATATTTTTTATAATAATTTGGTTAAAAATTCATAATTACTTTAAATAATAAATAAAAAAATGTATTTAAACACAAAAGTTAAATTATAAATAATTTTTTAACATAGCATAATTATATAAAATAGTAAGTGAATTGTTTGTATTGACAGCTCGGCGGGAGATTCGAGGAGTGACGCGAGATCGGCGAATCTACCGAGGAAGAGCGTAGCAAAGCCGGGCGCAGGTGGGCGAAGAAAAGCGCCGAAGAAGGAGAAGACGCCGATAATAGACGGTATATGTTCCAACATGGACATAAGGAACAACGTCGCAAATTTCGAGGATCTGAGAGGCTGCCAGGTGATCGAGGGTTTCCTGAACATCGTTCTCATGGACAACAACTCCGAGAGCGATTTCAACAACATCTCGTTTCCAGAGTTGCGCGAGGTTACCGGCTATCTTCTTCTCTATCGCGTCAAGAATCTCAAAAACCTCAGCACGCTCTTTCCCAACCTCGAGGTTATCCGGGGCGACAAATTGTTGACCGACTACTCATTCATGATCTACGAGATGCAGCACATACAAGAAGTGAGCCAATTATTCTCTCCCGCTTTCACCTCGAATCATTCCCCGACAGGCTCAAATTATTACACGTCAAAGAGAAAAAGCATTTAGTCTCACTTTCGACATTAAAAAAAAAACAAAAAAAAACGAAACTCAATCCAATTATTTCATTTTGACGGTGTCACGTCGAGTTTGCTTCGCGACAAGAAAAAACAACGAGAGAAAAAAAGAAAATTGACGAGATTGAAATATACACAGTAGCGACGAATGAAGGAGAGAGAAAAAGTTGGTTGGTTGGTCGTCGGTGCGTTGGTACGTGCCCGAAGACATGATCGATTTCCACACACGCGTCACGTACGGGCAATCGCGAGTGACGCATTGAGGCGTTTTCAGCGAGACTCCTCGCGCTGTCGAAAACAACGTACACGCACCGAGAGGCGTATTTATGCAAGTTAATACGCGAGGAGCCGCGAGTGGCTCGTGTGTGCGAGCACAGGTCACGGGAGACAATTCCCACGCGAAAAATCCAGAAGGTTCCATCGTGGCGAATGATTCGTCTCGAGCATTTAACCAGAAATGGGTCAAGTATCCGAGTCAAGCTGTTTAACTGAATTAAAGAACGAACGGACCACCACCGAGACACCGACCCTCTCGTTAAAGTCGCTCGCTCGAAACAAATGAAAAAATAAAGATAAATAACGAAAAGAAAAACAAGGAGTAACGCATGAAATTTTTCTCTGTGCAGATCGGCCTGAACAAATTGATCCAGATATCGAGAGGAGGTGTCAGAATCGAGAACAATCCTTCTCTCTGCTACGTCTCGACGTTGGACTGGTCGCTCATCGTCGCGGCAGGTGAAAACACCATCAAGGACAATAGCAACGAGGCCTCGTGTCCGGGTAAGATTTAAAAAATTCAATGACTCTGGAGTTTGCATCGTTGGAATGCAACGAATTTTTAAAAATTTATTATCCAACTTTATTTCGATTCTTCTTCAAAAATTCATTAAAACCAAGCCTCTGGATACAAAAATAATCAGCCCTGCGGAATCCAATCCTTTTAGGGGTTAAAAAATGAAAAAATGCTGTCACTCCCTATGCGATTTCAAATTCGTTGCATTTCAACGATGCAAACTTCAAAGTCATAAAATTCAACACAAATATCGAATCACCAACGTAAAAGCAAAATTATGATCTAATTTGAAAGAAAAAAAAACTAATGAAACGGGAATCGTGAAAGAAATACTCTTTTTTTTTCTTTTCTCGATTAAAATGATACGAAAATTTTCCAACTGTGAAATCCGGGCAATAAATCGAGCAACGATGATAATTCCCGATAATTAATGAATCGAAATCGAGCGCAATTACATCGGGGGGAGCAGGGTGGAGGGAACTCGAGCCGAATCATGGTCGTATTTCACTTAGCGCGAAGGTAGAAAATCTCGGATGCTAGATTGTGCGAGCACGCGATCGCAGCAGGACGATGAGAGGCATTATAAGCGTCGTCGTTCGAGAACGAAATCTCCTTGCGCTCTCGGGATACGCCATCGTTGCAGCATTGCGAATGAAAAAAAAAATAATAATACCAGCTCGGCGATGAAACAAGAAAAAAGAAATTATTTTTCATTCCGGATAAGAACCGGCTATTCGAACGTTTTCCGTTTCTCCGATACTTGGTTAACTTCGTTAACGTTTATTTGCATTCATCTCGATATTACTATATATACACGAAATATCTATATTTATAAGAATAATAATAAGATTTATATAATAACAGTCATACCAAACGAAGACCTCTTGTATCGAAGTACTCGCGCGAGTTATAAAGCCGAGATAAAAAAAAAAAATAATCCAATGGTACAGTTTCCAATGCAAAAGTTTTATTCGTAATGTACGGTACTTATTTATTTTTTTCTTTGTGGAAATTAATGAGGATTATTCTCTCGCTTGTTCGCAGTTTGCTCACAGTGTCCTGGAGGTCATTGCTGGAGCGCCAAGCACTGTCAAAAGATCGAGAGACCGAAGTGTCATCATCAGTGTCTCGGAGAGTGTCATGGCCCTACCGAGGCCGACTGTTACGTTTGCAAGAACTATCGACACGAGGGAAAATGCGTCGAGAGTTGTCCATCTCATCTGTGGGTTTAATTCCTTCTTATTTCTCTTGTAGATTAAATAACTCGTTAGAATGATTTTTTTCGTTGTTTTCTTGCATCCTTCTACATTCGTTCTCGTGTTTTCCTTGAGCAGGTACGCATATCGATCTCGAAGATGCATCACCAAAGAGGAATGTCTTCGAATGAACAATCCAAAACAGCTTTACAATCTCGAAGAGGAAAAAGAATGGCGACCTTTCAACGGATCGTGCTTGACTCAGTGTCCGGACGGGTACGAGGATGCGGTCGACGTGAACAATGTGAGAGTCTATTTTTGCATCATTTTCTCGTCATTGCCAGTTGTTACGTAAATTTCCAACAGTCAAAAAAATATTTTCTCATGTATATATATATTTTTTTAGGCAACGATGTGCCGAGCTTGCAAAGGTCGTTGCCAGAAGATCGGCCAGAGCGCGATAATCCGTCATATATCGAACGCCCAGAGTTTCCGCGGTACAACGGTGATAAAAGGTGCTCTCGAGTTCCAAATAAGAAACGGCCACCCCAACATCCTAAACGAATTGACGGACGCTTTCGGAATGGTCGAAGAAATAACGGAGTATTTGAAAATTACGCACTCGTTTCCGATCACGACACTGGCGTTTTTCAAAAAGTTGCGCGTTATAAGGGGCGAGAAACTTGACATAAGCAACGCGAGCCTGGTCGTTCTGGACAATCCTAATCTCTCGTCGCTGTTCCCCGAGGACCAGCAGATTGAAATTCAGAACGGGAGACTGTTTTTCCATTACAATCCGAAGCTCTGTCTCTCGAAAATCGAACGTCTCGGCAAGATGGTCGGCATTTCAAATTTCACGGATCTGGAGGTGCAGCCGGATTCAAACGGAGAAAAGGTAGCCTGTGACGTCGTCGACATAAGCATGGAAGTTAAACAGCTGGGACCGAATTACGCGGAACTTGTCTGGGATGTTTACAAGCCGAGCGCCGAGCAACGTTTGCTCAGTTATCTATTGAATTACATCGAGACGGATAGCGAGAACATAAGCTACGAGGCAAGCTCTTGTGGCAGAGCAAACAACAATACTTGGCAGATAATCGACGTTGATATTCTGGAAAACGAGACACTGGCGTCGAAGATGTCGCACACGCTGGACAATCTCCAGCCTTACACGAAATACGCGGTCTACGTGAAGACCCTGGTGGCTCGGAACAAGAATCATTTCAGCAGCCCAACGGGGCTGTCGAAAATTATTTTTTTTCGTACGCAAAGTGACATTCCAACGGTTCCAACGGATGTAATCTCGTACCCGTCGAGTGACTCGGAGATCGTTGTGAACTGGGGACTGCCGGAGCACCCGAATGGCCCGATTTATTACTACATGATCTCCGGTTTTATAAGACCCGACGACGAGGATCTTCCGAAGTATCGGGACTACTGCGTTCACGGTTTGCTACCGGAAATCGAGATCGAACCCGTGATCGAAGTGACGGAAAAATCTGTGGACACGAAGTCCTGCTGCGCCAAAGACGAATCGAGCAAATTAACGACCTCGAAGAAGTTTGAGATCTTCTGTTACGAGAACATGACCATAAGCTACATGTCTTCAGGAAGGAATAATTATTGTCATTCACATCACTACAGCGTCGCTGATTCGAACTTGGCCGATAACCTGTCCTCGCCTCGAGCTTCGACGAAGGACCCCAACGAGGAGATAATCGACAACACGAAAACGAGAATTCGAAACGGGATTTATTACTCGTTCGTTCACAACGTCAGCATGAACAGCAGCTCTTTCCTCCTGAACAAGCTTCGTCATTACTCGCTGTACACGATATCGGTCGCCGCGTGTGGTCAAAAGTTGAACAACGGCACGCAGATGTGTTCCTCGATCCAGTACACGAATTCACGAACGAAGAAACGCATCGAGGCCGACGACGTGAGTAACGTGAACGTTCACGTGCTCAACGACACGATCGTCACGATAAGCTGGGACCCTCCGAGCGACCCGAACAGTCTGATCGTCGCCTACACGATCGAGTACACGAACCTGATCGTCAGGGACGCCAAAAAGAGCACCGAGTGCGTAACGCAGCCACGGTATCGAGAAAAACGAGGAACTTATCAACTGAGAAATCTCAGCCCAGGAAAATACGGCGTGAGAGTCCGCTCGGTCTCTCTCGCCGGTGATGGAAGATTTTCCGAGATGTTCGACTTCAGCGTTGGCCTGAAAGAAGACAATACGACGGTCCTCGTTCTGCTGTTGATTTTCGGATTCCTCGTCACGACCTTCGTCGTCGCTTTCCTCATAAACCGAAACTATCGAAAGAAGAGGCAGCAGCAGAGGCTCATCGCGAGCGTCAATCCCGATTACATCGAGTCGAAGTACGTCAAGGACGGCTGGGAAGTTCCTCGCGACAACATCGAAATTCTTGAGGAATTGGGCCTCGGAAATTTCGGTATGGTTTATCGGGGTATTCTCGGCGGCACGACGCCCGTCGCGATAAAAACTATACCGGAATCCTCTGCGGATGTCGACAAAAATGAGTTCCTGAACGAAGCTTCCGTCATGAAGAATTTCTCGACTTTCCACATAATAAAACTCCTCGGCGTCGTCTCGGACGGGTCCCCGCCGTACGTCATAATGGAACTTATGGACAACGGGGACTTGAAGACTTACCTGAGAAGAATCCGCGACACCGACCTGGTGCCCGACGTTTCCAGGATCATTAGAATGGCCGGGGAAATAGCCGACGGGATGGCCTATCTTGAGTCCAAAAAATTCGTCCATCGAGATCTCGCCGCGAGGAATTGCATGGTCTCGAAGGACCTCGTGTGCAAGATTGGTGACTTCGGTATGGCGAGGGACATCTACGCGACGGATTATTACAAGATCGGCCAGAAGGGACTTTTACCGATCAGGTGGATGGCGCCGGAAAATCTCTCGGACGGAGTTTTCACCTCGGACTCCGACGTCTGGTCGTTCGGCATTGTTCTGTACGAGATTCTGACACTCGCGGAAATTCCGTACCAGGGATTCTCGAACAAGGAAGTCCTGAACTACGTTCTCCGCCGGGGTACCGTAAACGTGCCGCGAAACAGTCCGGAAATCATAATCAACATAATGGAAAAGTGCTTCAAGTGGAAGCCGAGCGACCGTCCGACCTTCATGGAAATCGTGGCCGAGCTCGAGCCCTTCCTTAGCCAGGACTTCTGCGAGAAATCGTTCTACCACTCGGAGCAGGGAGTCGAGATTCGGAATCTCGGCTTGAAGAAGGTTTACCATCACGCGGCGCCGATCCGTTTCCACTGGGGAACCGAGACCGCTCGCTGGGTCAAGGAGTTCGAGGACAACGTGACTTTGCTCGACCAGACGAAGGCCGGCACCAGTCGTGGCAGGATATTCAAGAATGGTTTCCAGCACTTCGGCAATCTGGCTATAATGGAGGACGTTCCTCTCGACCGATGAAACGACCTTCCTCGAGACTCCCGGGAGAGAAGGGAGGCCAAAAATTATATGACAATGTACAAATCGTTCTCAGGGCAATCTGGATTACCGGAAGCATAACCGGGATCTCTGGAAAATATCGGAGCCGAAGAAGGTGAGATCGTTCGCTAACAAAGAAACAATAAGTCGTCGTCATCGTCAGATCCTACGGGAATTTTCGGGGAACGACGAGCGATCGTGGAAAATCTCATTTTTAAACTGAGCCGAGTTAAATAAGGAGGGGGAAATCGTGCGAGATAAAGACTGGCGAGATACGATTCGCGATGATAAATATATTCGCGATTGTCGTCGCAGGCGAGCACGGATATTTTAATATTTCATTATTATCGCAACATGTACAGTGTTCGAGTATACGCCTGTCGTCGGATATTCTGGGGTATTTCGTTAGGAAAGCCTCCTACGTTTAGACTCTTAAGCAAATCGTTTATAAATATTCTAGTGTTATGGCTATTACTAATATTATAACATAATCGTTCAATGTTTTCCCTCGAGTCGGAACGAAGCGGGGTAGCGACGAAGCAACGTCGCGAGCTCGAGTCTTACCTTTCCGTTTTTGCTCTTTTTCTTAATTTAACGAGATGTACAATTATTATAAACCCAAAACGAGCACGGCTTAAAGAGGATCCTTTCCTAAACGAAGCGATTTTTTTTGTATAGAACTTTTTTCATTCCATGTTTTTCTTTCTTTCTTTCTTTCTTTCTTTTTTGTAAGAGCCGAAAATATTTATCGTATTTTTTCTCCTCGATCGTACCCAGGGTATTTTTCTCTCTTTTTCTGTTTTGTTTTTTGTTTTATTTTCGTCATTAATTTCGGATATCGCGTTTTCGTTAGGGATTCGTGCGAAAATCCGAAAAATCGAGAATTTCTGTCGTCCTCGATATCTCTTCTCTCTTTTTTTTTGTTCGTTACTCGTTGCACCAAAGTTCCTTCATACTTATACGCGCGTACCGTAGCATGCGACGCGAAATACGAGTTTTTTCTCGCAAGGGCCACAGACCTTAGAATAAAATAAAAAACGAGAATAAGAAAGTGTACGCGGAGAGTAGACGAGAGAAAACTCATTTTCTCGTGGAAGAGAAGAGATTCCATTCCGCGAGAAAATGTTTTTTTTTATCCTCGAAATACGTGCGTCTGCAAATTGAAGAAAAAAAACGAGGAGGAGAAAAGCTCTTCGCGTAGACTCAACAATGCAATACAAATAGGCTTAACTATAAAACAGTCATTCTTAATTTACAGTATAAAAGAATGAGAGGAAAAATATGTAGGATGAATTGAAAAAAGACATCGGAACTAGAGATGTAACAAAACAGTGATAAATAGGAAAAGGTAATAGAAAGAAAAAAACTGACGATTTTTTCGTCCGGTTTCTCTATAATATTCGCGCCGATATTATCGTTGAATTCTCCTCAAATTTTCTGCAAAGACAGAAAACGATCGGGATATCTTGCTGCCGACTCGACAAAAATCTGTTCCGCGTTCAGCACTCTGCTTTCCGAGCAGTGTCCAATTTCAGCGAGTCGAAAAACTATAACCACTCGTTATTCCGGGTATCGTTTAATTTTTCGCTTTCTACTCGCGTCACCATTAATGTTCCTCTGCGTCCAAGGTCGGAATTACAAGCGAATCAAATATTTAAAAAAAAGGACGAACTACTGTCAGCAAAAAATAGAAATGAGGAGGAAAAAACGTCGATTTGTCGCAATTACCGAATCACGTTGACATTTCTCAAAGGTGACAAGCTGTTTCAGCGATACAAGTTAAAGGACGCAAAAAAAAAACAAAACCCACAAACTGACATATACACATAAACCGTAACTGTAAATTGAACGAACGTCTAGTCGTTTCTTATCGAATGACGAGCGTGAACAGTCGACTGCATCACATGACTTTAAATAGAAAAGAAATAAGTAAATGAAATAAATGAGAGGAGAACGTGGGCTTTTGGAAAAAGTTGAGAGCGATAAGAGATAATACCGAGCAGTGATCATGCAGAAGATATACAAAATTGGACCGCAATCGAGATATTTCCAATCGTAAATATGACAGATTAAGTAAAATTTCAAAAAAAAAATGGTTAATATTTATGAAGCAGCGCGTTTGAGGAATAAGAGCGAAGAAAACGAAAGATTTTTAAAGCCAATAAATATTTATATATATATATAACTTGTGTATATATAAAAAATAATAGAATATATTTAATATCGCGTAAGATTGATCGACGTAATATATTGTAGTCGGGTTTAGCGACTGAATGGACGAAAGAATAGCAAAAAAAAAGAGAGGTAACTTTGTCCTTGTGTAGTTTAATTGTAAAAAAAACGCGGCCGCTTAGTGCCTTAAGGCAGGAAGTCGAGTTAATTTCAACATTTTTTTTTCTCTGCTCTTTTTTTCTTTCGTTTTCTCTTTTAACTTTTTCCGTTATCCGTCTAAGATACTTTCGCCAAAATTAGCGGCACGAAACTCTCGTTGTGAATTTCGCCCGGAATTGTCTCTCGCGTGATATAATTTACGTCGTAGTGTAAAATTCAGGTCGGAAATTTCGCTTACGAATGAGAAAACGAAAAAGAGTATGCGTGCGAGCGCGTGCATGCACGGGACTCTCGATCATTGTATTTTCTCGATTATATAATTATTATCATTAATATATATCCTTGAATAATTTTATTAAATTATTATCTTTATATAATATTAACACTATTATTATTATTATTATCGTCATTATATAACACTATTACGTAGTTTTATATTATTAATTTTATTTTAATTTTATTATTATCATTATTATTAACTTTTAAGAGTAGTTAAATTATTTGTTAAACGTAAAATGTTATACGTAACTCGTTATTGTCGTTTCGTGACGTCGGACATTTGAGGAAAAAAAGTGAAGAAAAAAGCAAAAAAAAAGAAAGAAAAAAGACGAGGTGACAAGTCGTATTCGTTGTATTAAAAATCAGTCATGCTCGAAGTTACGGGAAAGAAAATGAGTAAGATTTTAATCAACGTAAGAGAAAAATGAAATATGTTTAGAGATGGCCGGGTGTTTTAGCGCTCGCGAGGAAAAAGGAAAGGGGGAAACGTGAAGAGAAAGAGAGAGAGAAAAAAGGAATAATGGTGCACGGTTACTCCTCTTCTATAGTTTGTTGAATTTCAGCTCGAGCCCAAAAGAGGGTGTCGGTAGTTAGCGAAAATACAAATTTTTCGGATCGCGATCACGTTCTCGGATGTTTCCCGGCCCGGCGAGATGTGTCTCACGATTCGGGAAAAATATCGAGACGGGACGAGAATCCGAGTAGCCAAATTGTCCTCAAAAACGTTCATTTAATCTCCTCTATTTTTTAATTTTGACTTTTATCCTTTATCTCCGGGTCATCTCGACGACCTGCCATAACATATCACGGACTGACTATATATTCGCGCGCATGCTTCGAACTAAACATGTTCGAGAATTCATCGTTTTAACGTTAGTTTTATTAAAAGGGAAAATAATTATTGTAGTTATAACGAAGGAATCGTAGTTACTAAATTTATTTAATTGACGATGATAACGATTACGAGACGGTCTAACGAAAACGAATGTTCGGCATCGATGCGCGTTCTTCGCCCCTCGATGAGAACGCGCCGGGCTCCTTATTTTCCACTTTTGGTTTTATTTCATTTTTATTTTCGACCGCGATAATGTAGGCGCTAATTAATCTCATCGTCCTCTCATGTTAAATCAAGCACTCGGTATCCTCTCGAACAAAAAAAAATAGATCGTTAAGCACTCTAATTTAATTTTCAAACGTCAAATAAGCGAAGATATACAAATGTACGCGAAAAAAGAAACCGCACGGGTTTCCGTGCTCCCACCGAACTGACCCGGTCGACGGGTTACTTCGAAAAGAAAAAAAAAACAAACAGCGATCGAGCGACAGGTCGTAATTTCACAATTTTTTAAAATCTCAATAACTTATTCAGGACCTCTTACCATTTGTTTTGACACTTTAATTATTATTACTGTTGTTCTACTTTTATTTTCAACGAAAGAATCAAGAATTGTTATCTCTCAGCAGCAATACAAAAGTTTTCTGTTGGTCAATTCGGATAAAGTTGCGAAAAAAGCTTATGCCGGATTTTGATGAAATTTGGTACATATGTTCTCGTTAATATATAAGGACATTCCCTAAAAGGATTTTTGGCGCGATCGATTATTTTGCGAAATATCGAATTTTTAAGTTTATCATTTTAGCCCTTGCGAGTATATCTATATCGTGCGCTACGTTTCTCGCACGATACACGCTACGAAAGAGAGTATTTCCACTTTACCTTAGTACAGCGTGCCCTCTACATATCTCTACTCCTTAAATGTTTAAAAAAACAAGCAATAACTAATTATAAAGAAAATAAGAAAAATAACGTAAATTACAAAAACAAAAAAAAAACAATTCAAAATACGAAAAAGTAAAATCGCATGTAAACTAACTAACAATAAGTGTTGATGTACTCTATGATTTATGTTTCAAACCATCCTGCGTTAAACTATAGAGTACCGAAATTTGGATAATGTGAAAGCACATATAAACTAAATAATTGGAGTTTCCTATGATTAATATTTCAAACCTCCTGCATTGAACTACGAAGAACCGAAATTCTTCTGTGAAAAAAAACGTATAAAACACAAAGATCGACAAAAAAATGAAAGAAAAAAAAAGAAAACAACAAACATTGTGTATCTGATTTCAAAATTCGATATTTTGCAAAAAAATAGATCACGCCAAAAATTCTTTTAGGAAATGTCTTTATACATTAAAGAGAACATATGTACCAAATTTTATCAAAATCAGACATAACCGCTTTTTGGAACTTTAGCCATTAATTGTTTTTACAAGATCGATCGAATTGCTCACCGGTTACAGACCTGCGCTTGTGTAAAAGAATGAAAAAAAAAGATGGAGAAGCAAACGAAATACTATTCCTAATCAAAAATCCTGCCATACCGTGTCTTCCAAGACAGAGACTATGAAAGATTAATTTTAAAGTAGCGTAATATTTATGTACCTTAAATCCGTAAGTTTAAATTATTGCATACCTTCGTTTGGGTTTGGAAAAGTGTGTGCGAGATGTCGAGCGAGCGAGCGAAAGAGAGACCGATTTATAAAATTCGTATACGAGGGTCTACATTTACGTTTCCTCTAATTCTTCATTTCATATTTTATTCTCTCTGTTGCGAAAATTGTGAATCATTGTGTCACGAAATTATTGTACCTTCGATCGTTTCGTGAATTTTTGTCGAACGAAAGTCAACGTTCTTCCCTTTCTCCGCGAAATAAGAAAGGGAAACGAGAACCTCTGTAAATAGTATTATCGTCAAATGTATGTATATATCTGTTGATTGTCGAATTTTTAATAATTAGTCTCGTATCGGACGTACCTTTTTGCCGAGAGGAACACTTTTCACTTTCCAAATTTTCTTTTTTTTAATTTTATTTTCTCCAATCGACGAGTCGAATATTTTAATTGCGAAATTATTTATAATTTTTAAAGAGTATAATCATGTTTTATATTCGAACATTAACTATGATTATTTTTATTTTCGTTCGTAGAAAGAAGAACAGATTTATCAGACTGGAATAAATTATTTCTCGATTAAAACGTAGACTTAGATCGAAAAAACATTAAATTTTCGTTTTTTTTTCTCTTTTTGCTACAATATCTAACTTTCGTTCGTGAAAAATTCCAAAACTCTACGTCATATTTTTTTCACGCCCGTGTACAACGTATACATTACACTAATTTAGTATTGCCGCTGAGTATTACAACTAGTCACATAAGCCAAAAGTTTGTTACTTTCACAGAAGTTTTTTTTCGTTTTTTTTTTCAGTTTTGTAATAAAGGAAGATATTAAAGCCCCAAAATCTGACTTGTTCATTTTTCCTATCCCAGACACAATCTAAGTGGAAATAATTTTAAGGGGGTAAGCCACTCTAGAATTTTACAAAAAATCTTAGAAAATTGTAAAAAAACCTCAAAAATGATGTCTTAAAAAATTAAGACCAGGAAACGTTTTTTGAATTTTGGTACAAGGCTGCTTAGTCCGCAGCGAGTCTGCTCAAAAACGCAAATGCGTTTATCTCAAAACTGCATTTTTTAAGTTGACCGGAAACACAACTCAATTTTCTACCGATTCACTTGAAATTTGGAATATATCTTGAAAAATACATTGTCTACAGAAGTACCTAGGAATTTTTTTATATGTCGCATAGTTCATTTGTTATTAACAATTATCTGACGATTTTTTAGGCAATTTTGTCACTTTACACTTTAGAAGTGCGCCTTTTTGCCAAAAATTAATATATCGAAAAAAACCCCGCGTACTTCTATAGCTAGTATTATAAATAATCGAAAAAATCGGCAGCTCTTATAATTCAAAAATTAAAGGAGCTGTTTGTCCAGCCGTGGACCTTATAAAAACGAAGATGTCATGTCAAAACGCTGCACAGTCACCATTTTGTAATTAATCGTTTCAAAAAATTATTTTATACAGTCACTAAAATGTATAATAAACGCTCTTTTTTGTAATCTCGATTTATTTTGTAATATTCCAGAAAATAAAAAATTCGCAAAAAGCCTATTTTTTCGGCCTCTGGAGTGGCCTACCCACTTAATAAAATATTTCGAAATTTTCAAAAGTTATCTTTTTATTTTCAGCTTCGCTTCATTTCTCTATTTTTCTTAAGTTCAACAAATTTTTAATCACTCATATTTTTTCTTATTTTCATTATTTTTGTTCCCATTCCTCTTCCTGTTGAAAAAAGTCCGTCGAGTTGGTTCCATAAATGAATGCAAGTCAATTCGACCGGCCGCGTCGTGCAATTGCCGCGATTAGCTTACAATTCGATAAATCGTTCACTCGAATCGCCTCGTAATAGACGGCAAAAAATCGAAAAATATGTTGCAAAGTATCGCTGTGGGCGGAAGTAGAGTGTAAAATACAGGAAAATAAAAAGAGCTGATAAAAAAAGAGAGTTATTATTTTCATTCTCGTAATTTTTTTCCTCGTGGAAGTAAAAATCGAAAAACTGTTTGTGAAAAATGGTGATGATGATTGACGGAAAAACATGATAGATAATGAGAATAAAAAAGATATCTCAGTTTTACGATGATCATCGGTATTGGCTATGCCCGGTTACGCAATTACGAATCGCGGTGGATAGACGTTCGAAAATTCTACGTCACAGATAATTAACCGAGTCTGGTAGCGTGACTGCTGGTGCGTGTTACGGTCCCTGTGACAGACCCTCGAGTCGGGAGTTCCGCGTCGCGTTTCATATCCGGCCAACACTTCCAAATGAAATCTCCCATCGCGTGCGTGTAACGCCAATTTCGCGTCCATCGTAACGACAATTTTTTATTCAAAATCATCTCTCAGCAGCCTTCAGCAATTGAAATAATTTTTTTCGTGCTACGGAATTTGTTTAAATGAATTTTTGATAAAACGGAAAAAAAAGAGAGAGAAAAATGGTGAAACTTTTCGTAGTCGTGTCGCTGACGCTGCTCGGACGAATATTAGCCATGCCAGTGGAGAATCAATTGAAACATAAAGAAGTCGACAATGGTTGGTGAAAGAGAGAACTTTTGATTTGTTTTTTTTTTGTTTATTTTTTTTATCTTGGAGTGAGCTAAAATGAAAATTCGCGCAGGGATTTCGGATATTCGCCTCGGGATCGTGATCTCGCCGCTAATGAGTTACGACATGATGAGGGAGATCGGTATTTATTGGAATATCGATGAGGTCCTGGATTCCGACAGATTGACGCTTTACGACGGTGAACCGGAAATGAACGGGACCGAGGCCATTCTTTCCTTCGAACCAAACGCGACCCTTGGATTTTACAAAACTGGCATTTCCGCTGAATTCGTGCCTACTTCCAAATTGACGTTTAACGAGACCTGTTTGAGTGAGTTTTCTACAATGCACGAAATCATAAATTATTCACTCGTTCAAACTAGTCTTATTATCGAATAAATAACCAAAAACCGTGGTTAAAATAAAAGTGATGAAGAATTGGAAAATAAACAAAAAAAAATCATTTCAATCGATTTTAATCGATCTGGTAAAAAAAAAAGTAAAAAGAAGAGAATTTTTCGAACTGTGTGTAGAATATCACGTTGCTTGGACGAGAAATGGCACGTCGATGAAGAAAAAGTGTCTGGCGACTCATCCGAATTGGATGAACGAGAGGAGATCGATTCTCGGATCGAAGAGGCTGAATGAAATTTGTATTCCCGGCTCGCACGACTCCGGCGCGTTTTCGAAAAAGGAGAAATACGAGCTGGAAACTCTGATCGACAAGTACATCATAACACAAGTAAATAATGAGAAAAAAAATAAGAATTATCACTAACTCGCCGATTAATTAGTTCTCAATTGATCTTTACAATCGGCAATAAAATATAGGAGACTAGAATGCGCAGTTCGAGAGGGGAGAGAAAAAAAAGAGCGAATTGTAGAAACAATGCAGTTTAATCGTCGTTTAATCTTCTCGATAATTGAGTTTAGAGTCACGTCGGTCTCGAGACGAGATCAAGGATGCATCATTTATCGTCTCTATCGGTCACGATCCGATAAAGCTCTCCGCCGCTAATTTTGTTTTTCCATTTGCCATTATCCACGTGAACGGTGTATTCAGGACGAGGACGTACTTAGCCAATTGATTCACGGCGTACGATACTTGGACATACGGGTCGGCAGCTATCCGAGCACCGACGAACTCTGGTGGGTCAATCATGGATTTTTCAGAGTTCATCCCCTGAAACTCGTCATCGACGATGTCAAACTCTTCCTCGACAATACACAAGAAATTGTCATATTCGACGTCCAAGAATTTCCAGTCGGTGAGTTCAATGTTTTTCAAAATTATCTTCTGTAGAAATATATAGTTTCGTGATCGAGTATAACATTTTATTTTTATTTTTTCTATCTTTTTTAACAGTACAATATTATTTTTTAAGACAGTTTTTATATAAAAACATGTTCATAAATATTTTTAAAAAATAGTTTTAGTATAAAAACATGTTTATAAATAGTTTTATAGCTTTTCAGATTATAAACTTAGCCAATTGTTTGAGGAAAAGATACGGATCTTCGCTTTTTAATACGTATTTCCGTTTATCTTGCTTTATCTCGTTGAAAATCGTACTTTGTCTCGTTATATTTCATAGTGACAAACAAAATTAGAGTTTTTTTTTAGATGCCGCGTATTGAAGAATTAATAAAAAATTTTTTTAATGGATGATACAAAAGAACATTTTTTTAATTAAATTTTTCTCGTAAATAACATCTGCGAGTTATTTAATATTTATTTTTTCAATGAACCAGATATCACTCAACTTACTAAAGTCCCAGATATATTATTGTACAAAATTCCGTCTGACGAAAGAACTATCTTAATTTTACAAATAACTGCTCAATTTATATAATTATTTCCTGATTTTTTTGATACATTATTTGTTGTAGGATTTTCTGACAACACGAAAAAAATCCACGAGAAATTCGTCTCTTATCTCGAGGATCAATTCGCTGGTTATTACTTGATGAGAAATAATTCAAACAATTGGGGAATGAGTCTCAACGATGTTTGGTCAACTGGCAAAAGATTGATCATCGGTTATGATCACAAGAAAGTTTGGCCGGAGCACAACAGCACGTGGCCGCCGGTAACTCACAGGTGGCCAAACGTCAAAACTTTGGACGAGCTCTACGTTAAAATTGAAAACTTTGAGAATGGAAGCGACCCCGTTGATAATTACGAGTAAATTTAATTAATTAATATTTCAATTATCATGAAACTCATACTTTCGTACGTAATTCAAAAGATATTGAACTTTCCTGACATTTTAAATGATGTTTTTTCATATTTTTTAATTTTATCTTTTATTCATTTAAATTTATTTTAAACATAAAATATTTCAAATCATTTTTTTTTAATATACATTTAAGGGGTTTCGATAACGTTAGCGAAAATAAATGAAGTTTTACATGTTAAAAGTATAGGGAATCGAAATTCATAAACAACACGATGAAAATTTGAAAGAACGTTCTTTGCCACTAAACAAATTTATATAAATTCAGAAAAAAAAATCGTCTACCTTATTTTCGAGTAATCAAGTGTTGAAGTTACATTCTTATACACGGAAAGTATACCTATATTATCTAAAAAATGATATTTCATGGTTCAATTGTTCGGAAAAT
>JAPYYW010002468.1:0-28831 GCA_030522545.1 Cremastinae sp. A BG-2022a
CAAGTTATATTTTTCATCAATTATTTCTTCAACAACTATGCATCCTGTAAATGGACTTGCCTCGTTTTTTACAGTACGTGTACTGTTTTTGGAGCCTATCGCTTAATATCTCCTTAAATAGCGAATTTTCAATAATATTCATAGAATAATATAATACAGTATTTTTCCTTCTTATACGCAATAACATGAATTTTTGGACCGAAGAAACTTAATGCCACGTACTTAATCACAGAGATTAGAAATCATCGGCGGAAGCGCGCAACATAATTAATGTTCTTTGTACGAAAACGTGCGAGGATAAGGAAAGAGATGGAAAGAGAAGTGATACGAAATTAGAGTGTAAGAGCGTTTTCGTGGTCGTGTTCACACAACGCTGAACTTGCGTAATAATTCATTTCTATGCTCATTTCCAAGTTGTGCATGAATAAACACCAGTGTGTGCATTTCTCTCTTGCGATCACGCTGAACCTTTCTCAGCCAGCCGACGCGTTTACTCACAGCTGGACGGTTTCGCAGCTTATTTCTTCATACGTCGAATCCCATTCTCGCCTTTTGTTTTCAACTTTTCACCCCCATTCATATACAAGGCTAAGATATCCGAGCTCGGATACTTTCATCGGTATTTCTTCATTTTCGAAATTACTTTCGGGCCATTCCAGCAATTCAGCGCGAAATATGTATAATATGAAAATAATCTCGGCGGTGCCACTAATCATGTTGCGCGCCAAAAGTCTTCCCGCGTACAAATACACCACAAAGGAAAACATAAAGCATCACTCTTTTTATTTATTTTCGCATCCTTCGCCCCCCTTTCTTTATTCAACGACCAAGCATGCGTGTGCGTGTTCTTTAGAAAAGAGAAGCAAAGTAATGCGAAAAATATCCGAGGCAGGAAGTCTCGCGAACCTCGCTAAATAGAAAACTGCCTTGGGTCACGCGTTCTTCTTTTTTTTTTCCTATGTTTTTTTTTTCAACGTTAAAAAATTTCTAGAAACGGTGATACGAGGGGTGAGAAGGGATGCGAGGAAACGTTAATATCAGCTTATGAAAACGTGGAAACTACACGAACATTTCGCAGAGAAAGAGAAAGAGGAGAAAAAGAGTAGAGCGTGTTGCAGAAACAAATGTATTAGTCGAGAGCGCACGAGGATGAAAAAAGACGGGAGATTCGGGACGAGAGAATGAAAGAGGAGGACATGTTGGAATAGGATGAAAAGTAAATCCTTTTTCGTGGCAAGACATTGAATTACGGCCTCGCACCGAAAAAAGAGAGGAAGCCTGATGCAGCGCGAAGATTCTTATGGCAGAGGACCAGCGGACGAGAAAGAAAGAGAAGAAGAAGAAGGAGGAGGAGAAGAAGAAGAAGACGAAGAAGAAGAAGAAGAAGAAGAAAAAGTACCCGTAGTAATGGCAACAAGAGTACGAGCAGAATCAGGAGCATACAGGAGGGCAATGCGACGGGATAAAAGAGACAGACTCATAGTGAGAAAAGTGGAGATATGTATATAATATACGAAATACTCTCTGATAAAGCAGACGTATTCTTTTGCTTTAAATGGATGGGGATTTTACGCTTATTCCCCAGGTCTCCAGGACAGTGAGATGAAAGAAGGATAAATACACCCTATAATTTCTATTCGCAATAAATTAATGATCTCTATTTTTTACGCAAATTACATTTTACATGATAAGTGAGTTGCGGATAAAATGAATCAATTTTCTTTTCGCCGTTTTGATTTTCCTGAGTGATTAGATAAGGAGAGTTGCTTGGATTCGATGGACATTTTTTAAACGAGATATTAGGGTACGAGTCGAAATTATTTGAGACAGAATTTGCAAAAAACTTCTTTGATGTCAAATTTGTAAAATGTGTGTCAAATTTTATGATGATTTAGCATCTAGTAATCGAGATATTAATTGTTCAAAATGGTCGCATTTTCGAATTTCTCATAAGAGGCCATTTTGAAAAAGGCAATTTTGAAAATAAATATCTCCGATAACCACATAGTGAAGCCTCTTTAAATTTTGCATACATATTAATATGATGTCAATAACGAAGATCAGTATAAATTTTGAAGAAATGTTCTCTGAAAAAATTTCAAGCGATGATTTAACATTTAGTTAATAGCACGTAAAAGCCTAACTTTTAAATAGACTGCCACGCGACTCCTACCTCAAGGATATTGTATTTAAAATGATGGAGAATTTTTGAAAATTTTACATAATATTCAGTAATCTCTTCAAGAGGTTGTGTAAAAATTTCATGATGATTAGGAAGCTCTTCATCAAGATATTCATTGATAAAAATGGCTATTTTATGTACCTTCCCATAAGAGCACGCGTTGAAAGTTGCAATTTTATTCAATAAATATATCAGTAACGATGAGCTTCCTAATCGAAGTAAAAATTTGCACTGATCTTCGTATGGTGTTAAAAAAGCTTCATCTAATTTTTCAAAAAAATTTCACCATTTTTTTGTGCAATCATATAAAGAGTAGACCTGTCATTGGATGATCTTTAATTTCTAGTATGTTTTTCTTCAGTTGTTTTGTAGCAACTTTTATTAATAAATTTTTTCTCTCAAACGACTTCGTATAGAAGAAAAACGTTGTCCAACTTTTAATTTTTTGCTCTAGGGATTCAACACCCTTAAGGTAGTTCGATAGCAAAAAACGTTTATTTATATTTAAGAAAAATTTGAAAAAATCATGTGTTTTGTAGAAAAAGAAAACAATCGAATGAAAAAAGAATTGTGAAATTCTATACCGTTTAGTTTTTAAGATATGTATTTGAAGTTAAAGCTTAAAGTTGAAGTTAAAATTCAAGGTCATCCAAGGTGAGCCTGAATACTTGGATACATGTTACGTATGCATGAAAATTAAAAAAATTATAATCTTAGGATTAAAAAAAAACTAAAGGAAGCTTCTTTGAAGTACAATAAAAAGCTGTGCAAAATTTCAACAAGTTCCACTACCCAAAAGTCAATAAGATATTTAGAGTTGAAGATAGCAATATTTAACACGTGCTCTTATGGGAGACTGCAGAAAATAGTGATTTTTGACAATAAATATCTCGAGTTCTATATAGTGAAATCTCTTAAAATTTAATATACAATTGTACATTGTATCAAAGGTTTTTGCAATTTTTTAACAAAATCCTAAGAAAACGATTTTATGATACAACTACCTTAAGTAGAAAAATTGCGTTACAAAAGGGTAGAAAATAATATCCTAGAATCGCGTCCTGAGAAAAAGGAATAATTGTCAAGTTATCCTACCAGATTTCACAATCTTGAGTAAATACTCAAATAATAATGGAGAAAAACCGTACAAACAGAATTTAAAACGCTTGTGCTTCTTACTATGATTGAATTTTCATGATTTGTGTTACGCCCTAAGTTGGAAATTAGTTGGCCACGCTGTGTGGGAATCCCTGGATTCAGTGCCGAATAAATAGCCAACTTTCAAGAAAATCTCGCGCATTAAAAAGCAGAAGGTAGGGATCAAAGAAGAAGCAAAAAAAAAGGAAGAAACAGCTCGGAAGAAAGAGTGAGCTAGAGGGAGGGTGAAAGATTTTGATAAAGAAGCCGAGATATATCCAGGTATAGTATACGCTTTCGATGCATTACGTCGAAGACCGGATTCCTCCGTTTCGCAATTTCGTATATCCAACCCTCTTATATGAATTATTTAATGGCCAGCGCGCAAGCAGACCCGTCCCCTCATTTATGATTCTTCGCGATTCTACCGAATCGATTTTATCCGAGTTTCAAGCACAACTTTAAGTTCACGTAGCGTATCAACGATTTCGCGAAATGATATATGTAATTTGGTGTACTACATATTATATATATATACACACACGTGTATATATAGGAAAGAAAAAGAACGGATAGAGCTGGAATACGAAAAGACAAAAAAGACGAACCATATAAGAAATAAAGCGATCGAGTACAGCCTTCGTGGCTTTTACGAAAATTCAGCAAAGTTGGTGCGGTCAATTACATGAATTTCTATAAGATTTAGGAAGTCAGATCACGATATCGAGATCTTGAAAGACCCGGGCCAACCTTCGTTGTTGCATATTCGATGCCTCATTGTTGGAAACTGAAAGATAAACACGCTGCAACCGAGCGCCAGACGTCGGGGGTGGGTAAACGAGCCCAGTGATTGAAGTGAAACGCGGTAGGGGAAAGGAGTGAGCCCCGATTCAAGTTACTGTATATCGTGTGTCGGACGAGGAAAGAGAGCGTAGCGAGAGAAAGAGCCAAAAGCGCATCGCGTGAAACAAAATGGAGCCGAACAATAGAAGTCACGTAGCTTCGACAAATTCCAAAGACTGACTTAAACGCGCAATGTTATATATACTTTTACCCTCAAACGAAGCAATTGTATATATTAACTTATTACTCTTATCAAAAGGCATATATTGCACTGAGAAAAAAGTTTGGTTGAATCAACTAAACGGGCGATAACGGAGGGCGAAAGAAATATTTAGTTAATTTGACATGATATTTTTTTGATTCAACCAAACATTTATTTCCGTGTCTGAAACAAAAGGGACAGGAACCAAAATTATGTTGAATTAAATAAATATCATGTTAAATTAATTAAATAATTCTTTCGTCTTCCCTGACTGCCCGTTTAGTTGATTCAACCAAACTTTTTTCTCAGTGTGGCTTCCCACTATCAGCCGTATTCACAATGGCTGCAACGGAATGTCAAAGTCTGGAGAATTGTCTGAAAATATAACGATTCGATAGAAAGTAAAATTAGCTTTCCAATAAGCACGATATTTATCCTGGGTTACCGAACTTTCTGTGAAGAAAATGACAAATTTACACGGTTATACATTTGAGCAATTATAACACATGCAGACACTAGAGAATTACATGAATTTTTGATAATAGGAAGGTATTATTAATGATATGAACAAAAAATGTGGAGTCATCGAACAAATAAGAAAAATTTATCGATTTAATCGACAGTTCACTGTATCAAATCTCTTTTGTATTCGTTCAAAATAAAGCTTTCTTAAAATTGAGGTTTTTTTATAATTTTAATTTTAAAATAGTTGTTGTATTAACTACTCTGAAGTTACAACCTTCTTAAGCTTGCTTTAAGCAATACGCATTGATTGAAAAATGTGCTTTGCGCATTGCTTAAGGCATTCCTTGCACGTAGGGACGAATTTTTTGCTGGGGCAAAACGAGGACTCTTGACAAACTTTCTTAAATAATTATTAATACGATTGTTAAACTACATAAAAATGATTATAAGTTGATAATTATAGATATTGCACATTTAATTATATCTGAAATTAAACACGATTATATGTTTATTTTCAAATTATTATAAAATTATATTTTTGAGGTTGTACATAGGCTCTGAGCTTCAAATCGAAACAATTCCTTCAAATGTTAGATAAACCTACATTTTTATGTAACAAATAAGTTTCTCCCGTAAAAATCCATCCATACCATAGTTTATAATCATTACCTGAAAATAATAAAGATGTACATTTTTCAATTGAAGTATAGAGAAGAGACGTTTCTGCCATTAACACCTATGCTAAAAACCATAATTTCAAAACAAAAATTCTCTGTTAAAACCTCAATAACCTATCTTTTTTTTACAAAACGTTTAAAAAAGTTATTTTTAATAATTTAAAAAAGGAATTAGGCAGTTATGAAGATATTTATTTCGTACAAGGAATACCTTAAGGCACTCTTAAGATTTATGAAAAATAACTACCCTGAAAAAAATGTTTGACGATTGACAATCGGGCCAATGCTTTGCCAATATTCGCCAAGTATTGGCCCAACTGTCAACGTTAAAAATTTTTTCCAAGGTATGAATACGGCTATGTGACACTTTGCTGTGATAAAAAATATAGTATGTTATACTTCGAAGATTCAAATTAAAATCATAAAATTTTCCTGCGTGTCAAAATTGATCGATCTGTAAAACATCAGTCATCGGACAAGCGACAAGCCGCTGCAAATAAAAATTGAAAAATCGCAATTTCCACTTCCATTGAGAAAATAGTTTTCCCACACGACGATTACAAAGAACCATGATCGATTTCTGAAGAGGCAGGAACAAACAATAAGCTTAACCTAGTTTGAGTCTGCCCCAAAATCGTCTTTCAAATTAACTACGAGGTATTTTCTGGAGCCTGAAATGCCAATAATCAATAAAATAGATAAAATAAGAACTTTAATTGCATAAAGTATAGACACATATCGTATGACAAAATAATATATGTACGTATCCTATAGAATGCACATTTTGACATTTTTGACATATTTTCTTAAGGTATGGCTCATCAGTGACAATGTTAGTCAAAATAGTGACGTGAAAAAAATCCATTATACTACAGTATTTTATTTCTGATTTTATGACCAAATATCTTCTATCAATGTCCCTGCTGTACCTGCAGTTTTTTGGCAATTATAATTTTGCTAGTACCTGCCACGTACTTTCCTTTAGTAGATGACAGACCAGTCATTTCTGAGACTCGTTCACAAAGTCACTCTCTGTTTGAATTTATTAAAAAAGATGCTGGGCAACAAACAATTTTTATGGTTTCATGAGAAACCTTATATTTTTATCTCTCAGGATTTCAATTTTCAATAACATTTTATTTTATTTTTCAAAAGATATCATACAATATCAAGTGAAAATTTGACGAACTCCTACAAGAGTAATATTAAAATTGAAATTTTCCAATAACTCGTTTACAAAAATTTGTTCGACAACCGACCCTGGATTTTTGAGATATTGTTTGTTATACCTCAAATAATATCTTCTCCAAATTTCATCAAAACCTCTCGTTTTCTAATTCACTGATGAACCATCTCAAAAATCGATAGACTGCATGATATTTTTAATATTTTTGCAGATACCTTTATAGTTTCGTATAAATATTAGGATATCAGTGTTTGTCTAGAATATTTTCTGCATTTCCATTGATAAGTTCACCCAGTTCTGTATCTTGTATTTCTCTTTGTAAATACAATACTCTGTTGTTTTGTACAGTACTTCATACTGTATCAACAATGTCTCCTTGGTGATTTGGCTGCTCTTTCATTCGGTGTACTTCAATTGTTTCATTTCTGTCCTCAATAGATTCAGTTCCGTACAGGATGTAGCAACTTCGACTTTCACGTCCTTGGCTTCTTCACTCCTATTCCTAACTGAATGCATTATTCGAAGCAGATTCACTTGATTACCCTTACATTCACAATCAAAACAACGCCAGATCACAGCTTCTTCTCACGTTTCTGACTAAGAAAATACTATTTTGTTGTTCGAAAATATTGATTTGCATCAAGCATGAGATAAATTCGTTGTAAGATGAAAAATAAAAATTTTGCATACGATTAAGAAAAAATTTAGTTACTGTAATTGTTCTTTTGAATACTTTCATTTAAAATGGATTGTGAGATAGTTCATACAAAAATTTGACAACCAAAGTAAGAATCTTTTTTTTTAAAGCTGAGAAAATCGAATTTATTCAAATTTTTATACCGAAACTATATCATAAAGAATCTCTTTTGAATCTCTTTTGACATTATGTCAAATTTCTAGTAAACTTGACAAAAACAAGTAAAAAACGCTCCAAAAAACAGTAGGCGTACTGTGAAAAACGAGGCAAGTACATTTACAGGATGCATTTAGTTGTTGAAGAAATAATTGTTGAAAAATACCTTAAGAAAGCATACTTGCAGAGTTTATTAAACAAAAAATTTGATAAATTAACTCGACAAATATGCTTTGTCAAAGTATTTTTCTTCAATTATTTCTAATATTTATTTCATTCTTGAGCATATGATATAAAATAAAATATTCAATTTTAGCCATTTAAAATTATAGCTGATTTGCAGAAATCGAAGAAGTAGGACAATGGAAAATTAGGGAGGTATTAGCGATACTTACTAATCAAATGAGATACTATTTGGCTTTTATTTTTAAATGAGGTGTAAATAAACAACTTTTAAGATTTAATAAATCGTTTTTTACCAAATATACTAATTTTGAAATATAAAATATTGATGCAATACAGATAGTTAAAAAGTGATTTTTAATTTTAGGTTATAATTTGACTCTGATTCACTCTCGTATAAGTGTCATATCCGATATTATAATTAAATAATTCACTGAACAGTTCGATAACCGTATATTTTTATGGTAAATATTTAAATCTTACATGCTAATGAACACGTGAGATATTTTAGATTATTTGAAATTTCATTCTAAATAAATTTTTTTTCGATCAATTAGCGGATGCTAACGGTTTCTCACAAGACTCTGGCTCATGTCGAACATACTTGATCGGGATCATTTTCACTTACTTTATATCGATACTTGAAATCAGGGATGGCCAGAACTCGATACTTTTCTGAGAAATGACAATTTTTCAATGGGTGATGCTAATTTCATCAATGAGGCAATACAGATTATCTATTGAAAAATTTTCATTTCTCAGAAAAGTATCGAGCTCTGCCGATCCCTGCTTGAAATGTAACCATCGAAAAACTGAATTAATACTCCACATATCGTAAAAAAATTTAATAGCAACAATTCATTTTCGTACTTTCGTTAATACCTCCATAATTAATTGTATATTTCACTCAAGAGAGGTAGCGAGAAATAATAAGAAAAGGAGAATTCATGCAGACAAACATAGAGACTTTGGCAACGGTTCGTTGATTTCCAATTTTGCTCTTCCGTTGTCTCGTTTTTCTCTAGCTTTGGGAGCGCCCCTCCGGTTGTACTCCGGCCCGTTCGTTCTGCTTGTACTGGTACAAAGGGTGAAACACTTCAGGGAAAAATCAGAAGTTTGGCCGGGGGTCGAGGCGAATGAAAAAAAAATATATCGTCGGAATTCGGGAACGGTTGATCCGTGAGCCGTAAAGGAAGAACGTGTAGGGAAAAGCACCGGAAGCTCAGGCACTCTGGCCAGTCGTAAGATAGTTTTCTGGCTTAGATCTGTACGGTTCAGGGGACGAGGACAACGCCCGTTCCTATATGCGATAGTGACCTCTGTAATGGTTCTCGTATCTGTCCGAATACGTAGCCACGAGATCGCTTTCTCTCTTTCCCGTTCTTTTAGTCGTTCCTTTTTTTTTCTACTCTTTTTATCTCCCGTCAACCTCGGCCATCTTTCTCTCTTTCCCTCCCTCTCTTTGGAGAAGCTATTGCTTCTTTGCAGAGTACTTTCACCAATGCCAGCAGCTACGCCGGCGAACGCCTTCAACGAATAAAGTTTACCGCACGTTGGCTATATATAGCCAACAATATTGGACGAAGATCACACCGAACCGATCCATGCCTTTTTACATACCGTATATCTATATATTTTTCAATACAAGTACATCGTACACTCCGACGTAAGATACTTTGACCATTTTCATTAAAAGTGAGCTATTTTATCTCGTCATTTTTATTTTATTCGCCCAATTGATCCCTTGATGTACTATACTTTTCTTCTCTAACCGCTAATATATTTTTTTAATTCAGCCCCTAACGTGTAACTACAATTTTTATTTACTTGCTACTGTATCACGCATCTGCTTGCGTTTGTTTCTTTGAAAGAGTTTAAACATTTTTTAACATTTTACTTGTGTTACAGTTATCTCTATTATGGATATTTTTAAGGTAGGAGTCGTGTAAAATCGTTTGAGACAGAATTTGTTAAAAATTGTACAAATCTTCTTTAATGTCACGTCGAAATGTATGCTAAATTTTATGAAGCTTCATCTAGTAATCGAGATATTAATTGTTGAAAGTTGTCACATTTTTTTATCTCTCATGAGAGCCCATGTTAAAAGTGGCAATTTTAAAAAATAAATATCTCGATAACCACATGGTGAAGCCTCTTTAAAATTTGCACACATGTTAATATGATGTCAAAGATCAGTAGAAATTTTGAAAAAATTCTGTCTCAAAAAAATTCTAGTGATGATTTTACATTTAGTTAACACGTACACCCCAACTTTTGAATATCAAATCAAAAGTTTTTATCTCAATTTATCTCCTTATCAAGTAATTTTTGAGCTTAAGTTTATTAACAAAAGTTATTGCAAATTGTTTCAAAAACATCATACTCAAAATTAAAAGTCGTCCAGAGTTATCAATAATGCTATATACGTATGAAAATAACGAAAAAAAATCTTACCAACTTTCTTAAAAAGTAGGGGAGGGGGCGTTCTTTGAAGTACAATAAAGAGTATGCTAAATTTGAAGGTTTACCATTTAGAATTGAAGATATTTAGGATTGAAAATCGCAATTATGGGAGAGTACCAAAAATAGGAATTTTTAACAATAAATACCTCGATTTCTACGTGGTGAATTCTCTTAAAACGATACACATATGTACGTATACCATATCAAAGAAAATTCGTGCAAATTTTCAATTTTCATTCCTATAAGAAAACGATAAAACGATAGAAGTACCTTACAGCTTTGCAGGAAACTATCGAATAAATGAAATAATAAATCATCAGGTTCTTACGGTTTACGTCCCTGTGTGTAAATAATAGAAACGTTTAATTATAGTGTACTCTCAGAGTTTCACAAATTTCTATATTTTATTCGTCACGGTATGTTAATGATAATTAACTTTATTTAATTTTTCTGAAGACTTTCCATTAAAATACTTTTTTAACGGTTACATAAATTTAACTCAGATACAATGGCGTCAATCAATGTATTCTTATTTTTGTTATTCATTGCGTTCTGTTTCAAGAATTAAAATTTAAATAATTTCAGTATTGGGGATAATTTTAATGTTTTTGTGTATAGTAATTGTGAATAACGTTAATCAAGAATGGATGAACGGGATGGAAGATGCAACGGAGGGAAATATATCGTATCAATAATTCTCACCATTGTTAGAGAAGGAAATTCGATTTCCTGGGATATAAATGCGCAAAATCAAACAAGCCGATGAAAATGGTTGGTGAATAAAGCGGTATAGAGAAAACCAATAAGCCAGTTTGGATTCGATTCGTTCTCAGTATATCGACGATGTACATTCGTTCACCAGCTCGATCGCTCGAGGCTTCAAGTTGTAGAGTAATATGGTGTTGTGCGTCGTAGTTTTGGATAACAATCCTATCACACCTGATTCGCAATTTAGATAAAACACTAACCTATATACGGATGAAATGTCATGGGCTTCGAAACCCAAATGAACTTTGGGAATCTGGCTACTTTGGGCAGTATTTTCAGCACGTATCACAGTTACATATACAATGCTATAGCAGTGTTGAAAAATTAACGTGAAAAAACTAACTCAAAAAAACAATAATATGTATATACAATAACAAAAACAAATTAATACGATTGTTGTATATCTGAGGTGGTTATGCCTCGACAGTCTTCTCAGGCAATTAGATATTTTATTAGTTTATCAATTTGGGTTTTACGCAATTCCATACGATTTTCTGCATTGCCAATAAAATTTGCACATAAATAATCGATAAAATCGATTATTGACGATAATATACACATCTAGCACAACGACCATTGTTGAAGGAAATGCGAAAATTAGAACAAAAACATCAATAGCAGTAATCACCAGGGAATCGACAAAATGCGAAATAATAGCACTAGCTCGTGGTGGTAGAAACGAGAAAAAGAACTCTCACTGGATTTAAAGCTGAAGAAGACTCAGAGCATCGCAGCAATTCACACCTAAGGGAGACGTTTTTTTTTATATTAAAGAATCTGTGGTACATGGTTAAAAAATAATTTGATGAATGGAGAAGATGATTATTTAAGAAGCAAAAATCTCAAAATGTAAAAGAAAAATGCAAACGTCATTTATTCAGCAACAATCGAGCATAAATGGAACTTCAACTGAATTCAAGCCTTTACAATCTAATGAATATAATACAATTTATGAGTGGTAATATCAGTTTATGTTAATCCATATAGTGCATTAATAGTTAGAAAGCTTGAAGGGTTCGTTTATCAAAGCTTATACTGCATCCTCTAAAATATGCGTTTTGCAGCTTTAAATGATTAGGCTAAATGAGGATTTAATGAATAACCGTTTTCAAACTCCAACGTTACTGTTTCTACAGGTAGGATGATCCAATTACTAAAAGCGTTTTCTCGTGTCTCTGATGCTACGAGCACGAACGAGATATTGGTAACCACAATCATTCAATACGCTTGCATACAACAGATAAACATAACAGATATATAACATTCAATCAAAGTCAGTTTTATTAAAGAGCCACATGTGCATTATAAGACCTCATGAAAAATATTTATACATTCAGTCGCATATTGAAATCACGTAATATAGTATCTTTGAAAGCCAGAACAATAAACTTTATAGCTTTAGATAAATTTAACGGTTTCAATAACCATTAAAACAAAAAAAAAGTACACAATAAAATGTATATATTTTTTAACTATTTCAATTAATTTAAAAATATTACAACATACGATCTTTTTTATATTGTAATACAAATTGGAAATAAAATACACAAATTATTCGTAGAAGATGATATAAAATCTGGTATTTCTTTCATTTATACTTTAAATTTTCAATGTCAACGTAATTTTGTTTTATGTATGACACATACGATTTTCTTTTATACTCAAAAAGGCCAATTTTACGTCTTCTTCGCAACAAACTGTTATTGCTTCATTCTTTTATTAAAAAAATGTCTAAGCAAATATTTTTTTGACCAGTTATCTACTCATGAAACTTTCATTATTTTTTTTCTTTTACGGAACTAATAGTATACTTTGTAAAAATGAAACTTTTTTCAATGAAAAAAAGCCAAATTAACTTCATCTACATAAAGTATAAAACGAACGCAGATTGGCTTAAGCAAATATTCTCTAGACTTTTCCACAAGTAAAAATACACGTAAAAGTACACGTGTTTTATAATAAGGCTTTACGAATATATACTTCGCCTGACATACATTTTATTAAATAGATCTAACCAATTGTTTATATAAAAATTAAATGTCAAAACCTAGCCATTCACGAACTTTTTATGAACAAGAACAAAGTAATTAGTCCAAGAGGATTAAATTTTGAAATATATGAAAAGTAAGAGAAGAAGATAAAAAAGATCTAGAGAGAATTGAAAAAGTTAAATATCGGTCTCGGCTATCTGTAGATTCTTGTGAAAAGTATGTTCATAAACTCAAGAAGAAGAGCGTTACAGAGAGATTGGAAATGGTCAACGGGGCGTAGTTCCATGAAATGCCGCAATATTGACACTTAGGAGTCCTAAAGTATACGCTACCAACGTAGTTAACGTTATACAGCTCTTTTGGGAGGAGAAAAAGGACTCGTAACTTTTTCCAAGTAAGAACCTACTACACGTATCCACACACACACACACATGTGTTTATTTCATCCCTGTCTATTGTTCATCTACGAGAAAGAGCTCTACTTAATCCGAAACGTTGTGGACAGGGTACATCTACCTGTTTTTACGAGAAACCATGTATTTTGCTGAATAAGAGGCACATCGAAGAAAAAAAATGAAGAAGAGCACGAGGGAGACATTTTCGAAATTGGCATTCTAAGAGCACTAGGGTCAATATGGAATTCGTGTTGCAACTATTTCATCCCAAATGGCATACCTTCGATTCCAATGTTCAATATATATTTCACTTCTTATACATATCGAGGCAGTGTTGACCAGGATTTGGTCTGGCAGTGCTAGAACGATATAATATCCGAATTGGCACTGAATTCAGCACAAGTTTTTCAAAGATCAAAGACCTAAGCAGGAAATTATGTGTTTTGGTTAATACGGGAAATAGCGTTGATAGGTCTTGAATGGTTTGCAGATCCCTAAAGCAATGTTTAATGGCCCTCTACATCAATCGCTAGACAGCCTATTCTCACAAAGCCATATAGCCTATGACATTGGTTAAAACCGGAAATTTAAAGGAGTATACTAAGACTTTCAGGCAGAAAGCTTGGAGACTCTGGGATGATCTAAAGTACTCGATTATGAAAATAGTGTTGAGCGGTAGCTACTCTACAAAGCAGGAATTCTATTGCCTGGAAAAATGAAGCTCAATCCACTAAAGCTACACAAAGGTATTTTATTTTATTTTTATTACTCGAAGCAGCTTGACTGCTTCCTTAGAAGAGTTCCTTCAAAGAATAAGATCGTAGGAATGACCAGTAAAATGTTTATCGTCAAAGATTCCCAACAATACACGAGTATATTTATAAGACGAAAGATAAAAAAGTCGTACAATGAAAAGTTTGAATAGTAAAGTATTATTTAGTTGGTCGTATCAACTGTGTGTCCAGTATGTGAGGTGTGGATTTATATTGTTAATCCTAATTCGTCTTTAATTATTTTCAAGATCAGTCATTATTCAGGGGTATTGATTGCTAGAGAATGATAAAACGAAGAAGAATAAGGAGAGAGAGATTTGCTCTTCTCCCAACTATCCAGTTTTCGTGCTTTATATTCGTCACAGTCTGAGAATATACGATACGATCAAGAGTCGCGGCAACTACATTTACAGTCGAGAGATTATCTCGAAACCAAGTGATTTTTTACAGATTTTTACCAATTAAAATTTTGCATAATTAATATTTATTTCACTGTAAAGTTGTGGAAAATTCTCTAAAGCCTAGTATTTTTTATTTTTTTTTCTTTCCAATAAAAAATAATTCAAGGGTGTACGATCTACGCATCATTACGAACCAGATGCCGAAATTTTAATTTTGTCGAAATCTTTGTCAATAATTTATTTTTTTTTGCAATCGCCTATGCATGAAGTTTCCTCCTTTTGACATCAAAAGAGATTTTTCACAACTGTGTCTTTAATCGCGAACAATGTTCACGATTTGGTATTTTGTGTGACAGGTACGCTACAAATATAAAAAAAATTATTTTATGGTGTATATATTAATTATGATTAGGGAATTATATAGCTCTATTATAATTTCTATATGTAGAAACTAAAAGTAAATACATTAAGCAAAAATTGTTTAGAGTTCTTTATTTGGAAGGTTTCATATAAAGTTTCATCACTTTTCCGTTTCATATAACGTGTTTTTTCATTCCTTGATATCGTTTTAAGGTGTTTCGATAAAAAACTTTCTAATAAACTTAACAAAAACAAGTCAAAGTACTCCAAAAAACAGTACGCGTAATGTGAAAAACAAGGCAATTATATTTACAGGATGCATAGTTGTTGAAGAAATAATTGTTGAAAAATACCTTGAGGAAGCATGTTAACAAAAACAAGTCAAAGTGCTCCAAAAAACAGTACGTGTACTGTGAAAAACGAGGCAAGTATAATACATTTACAGGATATATAGTTATTGAAGAAATAATTGTTGAAAAATACCTTAAGCAAAATTAAATTGATAAATAAATATAATTATTAATAAATTATAAATTATTATAAATAAATAAAATTGATATTTATTTATAATAAATAAATTTGTTATAAATTTATTATAAATAAATATAATTGATAATTAAATTAATAAATTTTTGATAAATTAACTCGACAAATGTGCTTTCTGAAGTTATTTTTCATCATTTATTTCTTTAACAACTATGCATCCTGTAAATGTGCTTGCTTTGTTTTTCACAGTACAAAGCATTTTTTGGAGCTAAATACTGTTCACATTATATTCACTCTATTTCGTGAACGACCACTATTGATTTAGTATTACACACACATGGGTATTATAAGAATTGGAAATGACTCTCCATGATTGGAGAAAGAAAATGACTCTTTATTTCTTTACGAATAATATGCAAATTTGAAAACTCAGACCGTTACTGTTGATTTGATCGACGTACGAGCTACGCAGGTGCTCGACGTATTGCACTTTAGTGCTGGCACGCGGCACTCCAGCACTCATCGATCAATTCCGATTTTCGTGTGTCAGGTGTTAAAAACATAAAGCCTCATTTAACTATCGGCAGAAACTTTAGAGTAGCCAGGCCTATTCCACTGTTCCAAAAATATTTAAAAGTTATTGATAAAATTTAATTTGTATACAATAATATTAAATTCAAATTGTTACTATACGATAATTAACGAAAATAAATGTTTAAGGTAGTTCCATCAGTGCGGTCAAATCAAAAGTTTTTATCCATATTTATTTCCATACCATGTGGCTTTTGAGCTTATGTTTATTAAGAAAAGTTGTTGCAAATTGTTTCAAAAACAACATATACTCAAAATTCAAGGTCATCCAAGGTGATCTGTACTTGTTACATATGTATATGAAAATTTAAAAAAATCATAATCTTAGGATTTTTTTTTAAAAAGCTAAAGAAAGTTTCTTTGAAGTACAATAAAGAACTGTGCTAAATTTCAACAAGTTCCACTACTCAGAAGTTCACGTATTTAGAGTTAAAGATTGCAATATTTAACACGTGCTCTTGTGGGAGGCTGGAAAAAAGAGTGATTTTTGACTATAAATATCTCGAGATCTACGTAATGAAACCTCTTAAAATTAAATATACAATTGCACATTGTATCAAAGATGGTTTTGGCAAATTTTTAACAAAATTCTAAAAAACGATTTTTTGATAGAAATATTTTAATCTTAAAATGTATACTTTTTCAGCGTTCTTTTTACCTGAGGTTCAGAGTGCTTTAATTATCTCACAGCTCACCATTAAATAAGCAAATATAATGATGAAAGGTACAGAAATGATAGTGAGAGAGAAAGATAGATAAATGAAGAAGAGAGACGAGACTATAGAAACACAAATAAATGAAGAGAAATAAGAACAGAATAAGACTTGACTGACAGGTTAAAGAAGGAGATAGTATGTTCAAAATACAAAGATGAATAACTTTTGGTGAAGCTGACGTGCTGAGAAGTATGCATAAAGCTTTAAACGAAACCACGAAAGGAAAAATGCATATCTAAATAAAAACAGTCTTTTGTGGAAAATTTCGTTATTTTCTCTTATCAGTTCGTTGCTTTCTAAAAGAGGCTACAAAGCCTTGCTTTCTAGAATTTATTCCTATGCTTCTATCTCTTACTATGTCCTGAGGGTTTGCACAAGCATTATATTGGAATGCTAGTTGAAACCTTCATTAATTTAACGCATATCCTGTTTATTTGGACTGCAATTTTGCTTATAATCCTGAAGTTGCGAATGGAGAATACGTTCGCATTGAACACTTTATCTTGTAAAATTTATAATTATAGATAATATAAAGTTTTCCTTTTCTTTTTTTTAAATTTTAACCTTTACGACTTGCACGCCATGTATGTAAGTTTCTTCGTTATAGGATTTATAGATTCGTTTTACTTTTTTTGCGTATGTATTTTTTCTGTTCTCATGTATACATAATGTATTTTCTTTCAATTTTGGATGAAATATTTTTTTTAATATATGGATCAAGTTACTTAGCATTTAAGAAGTTTTTTGATAAACAAAGCTTAAGAGTGCTATAAATTAGTACGGCAACTCTGATCGGTATAGAGAACAGAAGTTTTATTGATTTGTGGGTATTTTGAGACTGTAAACGATTTGAAATACAAGAGACACAGTAAGCGATTGGGATCCTCAGATTAAATTTTTTGTGAAGGATTGTGCATCTTCGTAACATTGTTGTTATGGTTAGTTCGCCTACAAGTACAACGATATAAAAGTAAACTAGTATAGCTTGTGGAACTACGTGTGGTAGAAGTGAAACTTTTTGATAGTATGTATTGTTTGATGAGATTGGTTGTTGATGATCACATTTTGCAAATTTTATTTAGTATTTTTAAAACTTAAGGCAAATATTTAATTAATTTTTCGTATACAAACCTAATTATTTTCTCGATTAATTAATTAGACGAAATATATATATACTACAGTCATGAGTAATACAAATTATACAATGAACAATCTATTTTCGTAAGTATCTAATTTTTCAATTGATAATAGATGTTTATTAAATAGATCATAGTTTAATGAGTAAATATGTAAATTTTTTAATTTAATAGAATTTAATAGGCTTTGAAAACAATGAAATAGATATAATATGCATTATAATCACCAGTTAACCTTGTGTCTTGATTCACAGAACATGTGCTCCATTATACCCTTATAACAACCTCAAAATAAACGTTCATTTTTCTATTTTTCCGATCTCCCAATAATCCTCGATATTACATCACATCAGAATTGAATATATTTTTAAGAAGTTTTTCACATCGCATTTTTTTCAATTAAATAAATTTTCTAATAGTTTAACATACGTTCCAAAAGTCAAACTATTCTTTTTATATTACTTTAAATTTTTCAACATTTTTTTCTATACAAATGTATAATTTATTTTTTCTATACAAAGCGTTTGGTCGGTACACAATCGTTCTGTGGAGGTAAAAATTTATCGTCGAGTTTTGTTTGAATAATAAATAGAGGGATTTAGCAACAATTTGTAAACCGTAAATTTGTAATTTGTAATAATTTGTAAATTTGTACATTTGGGAAAACCCTTCTGACGCGACAGAAAGAAAGGAAATAATAGAAAAATGAATAAGCAGCCTGGGTTTTCCCGATTGTCAATAGACGTACCTTCAACGATTTTTTTTTCTGTAATGGAACGACCGATACTCGACGGTAATAAAGAGCTTTCCTTCGCGAACTATCCGGAACGCGGTCACTCCACGTGAGCAGCCATTCTTACAACGAAGGGGCGAGTTTCATAAAAGTTGAGACTGGCACGAAAAGAACTAATTGAGCCATGGTCGTCGTTTCGAGGGGAACTCGAAATAACAGAATCGTCGTCGGGAGTTGAGAAAATTTTCTAAGGCGCGACAACGTCTCAACATCGAAGCAACGATACCAGATTCTCACTCGATTCACTGTTATTGGGATGTAATTAGTTACAATTAATAATTATAATCATAAATTAATAATAATAATAATAACAATAGTATAATTATAATTATAGTAACAAATTAATAATAATAATATTATAATTATTATTATAATAAAGAGTACGTTAACACATTATTAAAATTGATTGAGAACCTTAGATGAGTTCGTATAAACAATCGTTCAACCACAGTCCACTAACACGAAATTGTTACATCCGCGCGACGTACAATTTAGAGATGTATTTTTAAACTAGAGATAAGGTAAATTTTATTGCTAAATTATTGAGACATATCCGTGTTTAAATATTTCTGTATTAGTTTACTATAAATATTTGTTTGAAATACATACATACATAAGATGGGTTTTGGGTCACTAAAATATCAGGCAGTAATTTACATTTGAATTCAAAGCTAATTTTTTTGTTTAAATACTTTTGAAATGAAAATTATAGGAAAATCCATCAGATATCTATTATGATATTTCCTTATTCGAAATAATTATATATATGAATTTAAAACAATGTTCTATAAAAGCACATATAGTATTTAAATATGAATATATACACGAATAAACGCGGTTGCCAAGCTGAAATTATCTTCAGAGTAACGCTTCACGACGCTTAAATTATTTTATTCTCAGCAGTTCTTACATAAGACATTAGTACCGAAAATTTTTTTTCGCACTAAGAAAGATAAACCGCTAAATGTTATCATCGTCTACCACGCGAGAAAAATTCTTCAGGTGTTATTTCTCACGTTAATTTGTAATAAACGTGCATACTAATGACAATGACTTGTGAAAAAAGAGAACGAGTCATGACATTGCATTACTGTGACTTTAACTTATTAAATGTTCTTTAAAAAATTACGAGCGACAACACGACCGCTTTTTTAAATTTTTGAATTGATATTTTCCTATTCTTTTAAGCGCATACTATTCCGATTAATTGATTAGAGATTTTATAATATAGGATACATCCGCACCGACATTTTTAAAAAAGTATTTTGAAACGATATTATAAATTTTAAACACTAAACTATTCACTTTTCGTATGATTGAAAATAACACTTGGAACTGACACTCAATTGAACTTTTGTCGAATTATTTCTACGAAATGTTTTTCGGTAACGAACCACCTGGCGAGACCCGACACGTCTTACTCCGACACTTAACACCGGCCTACTGATTCCAAATTTCGTCATAAAACCGAACAATTAAGACCTTAATCGGTTTTTCACCTGACCTCGACCGATCACCATGGAAACACTAATGACCGAGGAATTAACGAATTACGCTCGACGAATTTTCTCTCTTTTTTTTTATGTTTACGATCCCCGAATTGTTCAGGTATATTTGATATAAATAATAGAAAATTGTGTTGCTAGTTTTTTCATAAATAATAGAAAATTGTGTTGCAAGTTTTTTCACATGAGTTGAGAAAATTTAGCGTGCTCGAGCAGGGATGGGCAGAGCTCGATACTACCATGCTGAGAAATGAAAATGTTTCAATAGATAATCTTTATTGCCCCATTGATAAAATGAGCACCACCCATTGAAAAATTTTAATTTCTCGGAAAACTGTTGAATTCTGCCCATCCCTGTGCTCCAGGACCTTCAGCCTGATTTTTCGAGAATCAAAAATAGGAAAATTTCAAAATTTCAAGTGGCAATATCTTTTCATGTCCACGACGATATTGAATTTATAATAGGTAATTCTTAAAAAATTTTGCAAGACGAAATTAATGATTTAAACATCAAAGTCATTATTTCGAAAGCAGTGTACGTTGAATTTTTTTTTATGAGTAGAGATTAGAGGCCTCATGTTTTTTTTTTAAATATAGGGTAGTTTAAAAAACTAAAAAACATGCTTTAATGGTAAATCAAATAAAAATGTAAGAAATAATTTTTAATATAAGAATAAAATAATAAAAAAGAATATTAATATTATTGTGAAAAAAGAGGAAGGTGCTCAATCGAATGTATTAATAACTATTGATATATCGAGCACCCCACGCTTTTTTCTCAATAATATTAATATTCTCGTTTATTATTTTATTCTTATATTAAAAATTATTTCTCACTCTTGAGTTCGATTTACCATTAAAACGTTTATTTTTAGTTTTTTAAAGTTTTTTTTTTATTTTTCACTTTTTAGTTCAATTTGCTGTACAAGTGTTTTTTTTAAGTTTGTTAAAAACTATAATCCTTGATAAGTATGCAAAGTTTAAATTAAATGTGACCATTTAAAGTGGGTGAAAATCAAGTTTTAAAAATTCGGTTAAAAACATACATAGATACAGGTAGAACTAATAAAATCGTGTTAAAAATAGTCCAAGTTTGTTGACTATTACAATCAAACAGAGATATTAAAACACAGAACGAAAAATTCAATTCTCAAACATTTTTATGTTTTCCCTCTCGGTATGTAGTAAAAATATTAACAATCTGAAATATAAAAAATCGATATGCATAAAAAAGTAGTCTTTCTAAAAATAATGATGTATGGTAAATCATAGAAAATTCTATTGAAACGAGAGGTCTATGCACTCTGAACGAACGAAAGAATAAAGTCGGGAAAGTTGAAAGTTTACCTAGCAGCCCGTGTGGAGTTTCGTATTTTATATATTTACTCTATTTTATTTACTCACCCCATTAGCAATCAATGAATGTTGGCTTAAGCCTAGGAAACATTCTACCGTTGATCTACATATATGTGTATATGTAGAAGCATTATCTGTATGTATACATATACGATTTTATATTGGAACGAAAAAGTATGAAAATTTTTTTCAAATTTGACTGAACGAATCGTATACGAGACTCACCTTGTATGCGTCACATAGACTCAAACTGACATATTTGTTACATATTCGTAAAACCTTTTTTCAAATCTCTAACATGCAAAAATTCAATCAAAGGTACCGAAAATGTTATAAAATTGTTAACAAACCAGATATAACTCATTTTAATCAAAACGCTTTCCTTGTGCAAGACTGTTATAAAATTTATAATCTGTTTCTATAATATCTGATAAAGTAATTAAAAATGTAACAACTTAGTTACATTTATGAAGATGTGCATCTTTTGGAAAAATTATTTTTCTCAATTTTTCGAAACCTCAAGGTTCCACGTCCTTTTTCTCTTGACATTAATGTTTCTTTTTCCAACAATAATTTTATTCCCAGAATTTTTAGACAAAAAATGTTGATCTTTGAATAACTATGCTATATATGCTATTCACGTAGTATATTTATTATACCATATTATGTATTTATTAATGTATTTTTTAAATATCAGTTTATACACAATTTTTCGTGCAGTCTGTACCATATAATTTTATTATCATCAATAGAAAATTTATATCCCGATAAAACAACTTTCAAAGCAGGTTATGTCATCATTATTTATGATTGAATCACTCGCATTCTGTTGGAATTGATTTTATAATGATTCAATTACCATTAATGCATCATCATGATATCACGTATTTCTACATTAGTACGTTTGACGATAATTTTCCATTTGTATACAATATTGTGCTGATCACTAAAAATTATGATGGCTGTTGACAATGAAACACGATCGGATGATTCCTAAATCGCATTTCATTGTCATTATTTGTCCATACGAGTTTTCACCACATTCTGAAAGAATGTTTTTTTTAAAATGTATACGATTCGATAATAATAACGATCGAGAATAAAAAAATGGAGCGAGGAAGATTTCCGGTGGTATCTGAACAGGATACATATAGTTCAATGAATAGTGGAATTCTGTTTAGTTAGCACACGGAAATCGTCCAATTCATCATCGTTTACAGTTTTAATGGTTTCGGTCAGAGACCGAAAGCTGCGCCAACGGTTGTGCGCTTCAGTCTCGCGACCGACCCTTCATCATGGAACCAACTGAGTATGATGCTGATCGACGCAACAGAGCAATTCGGTTCATCGGTTCCGTGTGGTACTCTCGGTGTGTCGTACTCTTGCCAACATGACCGATTGCGTTCCCTCGTCACACTGCAACCCCCTTCCCTTTCCCCAGAGCTCTTTTCATCAACCATCATACTGCAAGCTCCTTTTCCGCCCTAAACATGCCGAATCGGCCCTCCTGAACTTTGAAGCGATTTGGCTGACATTGTCATTCGCCAAAAGTGACGTTTCGTCAATATTACGAGAAGAAAAAGCAATAAAATCACTTGATACCTGCTTCTACTATTTCTCAGTATAAATAAATTATTTTGTAAATAATACTGTACATAATTAATTGGGAATTAATAAATACGTGGGCATTAGGGTGTGGTCCAAAAATGACTAATTTTGTTTTGTCGCGGACACACGTTTAATATGTCTTTGGAATGATTAAAAAACGATGCCGCACCAAATTTCAGCCCTTTAAAAAATTTTTTAGAGGTCGCGGTTTTCAATTATTCAATTTCCCATTTCCCAGGACTTCTGAAAAATAAGACGACAACGGTTTAAGATAGATTAAAGCAAAACTGCATGTCCGTCTTACAATTCGAATTGACGAAGTTCTGTGTATGGTCAGGGATACGAAAAGTAAAATGGATTCTGAAGTGCACACATTCGCTTGTCATTCCGAAAATGAAATTTCGTCAAGAGATTTTCTCCTTCTCTCGTATCACTCTCGTTGATTTTATTTTTCTCCGTTTTTTATGATTTTATTGTTCATGTTAATCCAGAGATCTTCAACGTGATATTCCTTGGTTCTTGAGAAATATTTCTCTGTACGATCAAAACCCGGTTTTATATCTCATAGCTTGTTTTGCACATATTTTTGTACACCATATACATAGAGAAGCCAATCTCAAAATATTACATATAAAAAATAAAACTGAAAACAATGCTTTTATACTCAGGGATAATCATTCTTTATTTTATCATCAACGAAAATAAGGTCTTAAGAAAAAAAAACATCCATGAAGATCATATTGAATATTTTCTTATAAGATAAGTTTAGCTAGGAATTAATTTCTACGTTGTAATTGGACAGGAATTTTTTTAAATTAAATTCTTTTCGTCCATATAGTATACTGTTCACGATTTTCCCAACTTTCTAGCCATTTCAGCAACATTTATCGTAATGTCTTTTTAGCAAAAAAAAGGAAAAGTATGAAACAAAAGAGGAGAATGTGAGATTCTAGAGATAATCGTGGAAAAACTGTTAAAACTGTGTGTGGGCAGGAGTGGTCGAGGGCAGCATCCGTGAACGGGATATATGTATACTTTTAAAAAGATTGGTGTATACAAGTGTAGAGATCGACACAGTACTTGAAAGCAGGAAGGGTTGGAGTTTCTTGAGGAAATTGAAACGTAACGGGAGTGCTAGATCCTTGTATATTGGATTGCAATAATGCGAGTGAAAAATAAGGGAATAGGATAAAAAGAGGAAGCTTGAAAGAAAGAGACCGTGAGAGAGAGAGAGAAAAAAAATCGAAGAGCGATATTCTTGGTACACTACGAGTTTTCTCGATCTCGTTGGCCGTGAAAGACAAGCGAGTTTTGCTTTCGCGTACTTCTTCCTATCGGTGAATTTTCCACCTAACACCATTCGTTCCGGGGTATTGAAAACTTGGTATACTAAACCTGCTACACCGTAGATTGGAACGTCGCCACCGCCAAGACGGCCCCATCTCGTATCCGCACAGAGAAAAGGGCAAGCTTGCACTATATATCAAATACATATACCAAATATATTCTCGTTGTGTTTACTTTTTCAAATATCTTTTAGTCGCAACGATATGTACGATCGATTATACGATGAAAACCGTTTCTTGAATTTGTTTACTCATTTCCTACCAATTTGTCAAAATTTATGTAAAATATAAAGGAAAAGTATAAATATAATGTTATAAAAATATTATGCGAACACTTTGATGACAGTCCGAAATATAAGTCGAACACTTCGATGACTTTTGGTCACTTTAATGACTGTCACCGTTAGCCCACCTATTATAACTCAATTTTTATATATATTTTAAAGTGGAGCTATCAAAAAGTGCGGAAGGGCGGAATTGTAGAGCTCGAAGATATTTTCTAGGCGCATATTTCATAAAATATCACATAATAAGGTCTATTCCAATTAATCGATTGGAGGCCTCATGTATTTTTTAATATAGGAAATATCGTACTTTTATAATGCATACTTTAATGATATTATATACTTTTATAATATGTACTTTTATAATATATACTTTTGTAATATATATATAAAAGAAAATTATGAATGTTATCAACTAAAAACGAATTTGTATATTTAGCGAAATATATTCGATCATTTTATCATGTTTTTGGGATATTTTTTTTAAATATTTGATTATTATTAGCAGGCTGTTCGCAGATTAATAAAAAAAATGTTATGTTACATGCACTTTGTGATAAATCATTTTGAGTATTTGCATAAATTGTTTCCCTCAAAATATGATTTTTGTATAAAGAATTCATCTTCAGTATTTGCATTTAAAAGGAAATTTAATTTCTCTGCACATATGCATGAAACTTTTATTGTTCGAGCTGTTTCGAATGTTTCGAATGATGGAGTGAAAGTACGTACATTTATGAAGAAAATATAACGAGTAGATTTTCCCTCGTGGATATTAACAGTATTGGAGAGGAACGGAATCTTAATGCCATATAGTGATTGATGCATTATTTATTGCTCATAATCCGCAAGGGAAATCACTCTGGAATATACAAAACTGGGAATAAACTAGCTACGAATCGCCTGTGGAACTAAATCAGTAATTTTCAAGCTATTGTAAATAAATATTAAAATGTTGGAATATATTCGATTATCAACGGAATTTATAACAAGCAAAGTGTACAATATTATTTTAATTACAAGTACATCTGTAAAGATTTTACGTTTTGTCACGAGTAATTTTGATATCGAAATGTAAAAATGTAATATATGAAAAAAATAAATATCCAAGGCTGCACTGATAATTGTTTTTAATTCTATTTAATTTTTTAATTTTTAATAATAACTATTATGTATTAAACGATGGCTGTAATTTCTCCTGTGTTCATATATTTTAATTTTTTCCTAACTGGAAGCTTTTAATTAATAACTTTTCCATATGGATCAAATAAATCATGCACATACAAGACATTAAAAACAAATTGACTGCAAGCAAAAGTAGGTTTGTTGATCATATCCGATACGATTCATCCGATATTACATTTAGATCCCAATTTTATACATTTTAAATACAAATGATAAAAATGGAGCACATTTTTTAGCTACACACACTTTTAATTTCGAAAAAATAATAGTAAAGAAATGAATAATCGACCAATTGAACTTTGTAACAGACACAATTACATTCGTGTAAATATCTATCGAGGGGTAATAAACGTTTTCATTGAAATGTCATCCTTGCCTCAAACACTATGTACTTTTTCTATGATCTATTGAATCTATGTTGCGTATGTGCTCTCATTAAATGTTGACGATGCATCGAGTACCTGGAACGTAACGGGATAAATTGTAATGAAATTTCGCGGACACTCTCGAACACTCGATCGATTGAGTGTACATATTGTCGAGGCATGTGGCGTAACGAAGTTCTAAATTCGACGCGAAATGAAGTTACATGTAGAAATAAAAGCCGATTAAAGCTTTTAAACGAATCGTTCACTCTTGGAGTTATTATTTTGTTAATAATATTACAGTCAACTACTTAAACTTGAAACAACAAAAGACGACTCGTTTATTGTCATATTGTGAATAAACATTCGTGTTTCCAAGAATAAGTTACAGTGATATTATGAAAGAAAATTTTATTTTTTTCATGATTCGTTGGAAAGTGCATTTTTCCAGTGTATTTTTTTAAACCAGTTTTTATATTTTACTTTTCCATACCAGTGTAAAGACCAGGGTAAGACATCGAGCTTCAGACTAATGTCAGTGCATTGACAGAGTAATTTTTACATTTCATATGGATTTTCAAAACTCATTCTCAGAGCAATTTATAAGAGAAATGTCATGTGATGCATGTGCAGAATTTATCTGATGTCGAATGGCATAAATCATATTGGCTTGTGGCGAAATTATCCTCGTACAAGTGCGATTATCACACTCACACTATAGTATCAATTCACTACAAATTTTGAACTCACGCATAATACCTTCTTGCCATTCAGCAGGACTCATTTACTTTCTGCACATGTATTTCAAAATATGTAGTGCTATTGTATGCGTTGAGTATGTACTAATTTTAACCTTACACTATCTATATAATACAAATACCTACACTGGGGTTACACTAACCCCAGTACTTTAAATTGATGTAGCTGACTATTTATCATACAGAGGTTTATTTATTTTCATTTCACTGTTCAAATCGTGAAAAATGAAATGAACGAATGGGAAAATACCTCATATTTAATTTTGCAGCAAAAAATACAATTGAAAAGACAAAACTTTCGAAATTCCAAAACCGTAACAATTTTTTGGGGTTTAGAAAGCTCCTGTGTAGGGTCCTAGGATTAATCACGTTCATAGAATCTTAATTTTTAATTTAAAAAACAAATCATATCTTTTTATTTTTTCGAGTTCTGAAATGGAAAGAAGTATTAATTACGCAGTCGAAATATTGGTACCTTCTCACTTCTGTCCTTATATTATTCAGCATTTTCTTCATTTTTGCAGGTCTTCAAGGAGTTAAAAAAACGTTGCGCCGTTGAATTATTTCTCTCGGGTTCATTTTTTATTTTTATCCACGCTCTTTTCGCCTATATACTATATTCCCAAGAACGTTGAAGGAAATGCAGGAGAGGGGGGGATACATTTGGGAGGGAGGGAGGGCAGTACAGCGGCGGATATTTTAATTTAAGTTGGCTTCGCGTCCAGAAGTGCCGTGAATAAAGTCTAACGGATGAATTACAATTTGCCGGCTCGCTGTACTTTCCTGAAAACTATGATGCTGAAGCAAATCCCAGCAAACTTGAGATAAGTAGCCCCGTATATATAAAACGTATAGCCTCGTATACGTACATAATTTCATGAATGCCGTAAATGTTGACGAACAGAAGGGCACAAAATTTCTGGCGCCACGATTTTCTCGCAACCATTCGAATTTTCAATAAAATGAGATCGCTCCAGTAATCTGAGGCTCGAGTGCCGCTGATGTTCCTTTCTATTAGTTCGAAAATTCGATATCCGCCAAACTTTTTAATCGAGTATTAACGACATCCGGGAAAGTGTTTTAATACCAGTCAGACCAGTCGGTTTCTTTTCCCTCCTTGTCCCAAAAGTCTTCTCATCGAGTTAAAACAGGGAGAACGAACTTTTCACGATTCATGACAGTATTTCTATTGAAAAGCTCAATGCAAAAAATAAATGTGAAATTATCTTTTGACAAAGCGACAATTATGTTCTTAACTAATTTTGCACAAATAATATAGCGATAGATTTGTGAATACTATACTGAATGAAAAAAAAAAAAACTAGTATAGCGTATGGTTATACCATTTTTATAGGTATGTTTGCTATAGGTATAATTCCTATAAAAAATGGGTATTAATCCCATTTTCGCATAGGTATTATTCCAATGTTAACATATAGGATTTACCGCCATGTGAAAATGGGCACAAAATCCATTTTTTCCCTCCGTGTACCACCTATGCTAAAAACCATAATTTTAAAATAAAAATTCTCTGTTAAAACCTCGGTAACCTACCTTTTTTCTTGTAAAACGTTTTAAAAAGTTATTTTTAATAATTTAAAAAAGAATTAGGCCATTCTGAAGATATTTATTTCGTGCAAAGAATACCTCGAGTTAAAAAACGACTTCTTATGGAGATACATTGAGATAAAAACTTTTGATTCGATTGTATCTATAGAACTACCTTAAGGTAGTTCTACCGTGGTTCTATGGTAAAAATGGTTTTCTATAGAATTTCTTAAAACTTTGTACATATGTTCTTTAACGTGGTGCTCAAGTGTGTG
>JAPYYW010002469.1:0-27666 GCA_030522545.1 Cremastinae sp. A BG-2022a
AAGATATATTTTTCATCAATTATTTCTTCAACAACTATGCATCCTCTAAATGGACTTGCCTCGTTTTTCACAGTACGTGTACTGTTTTTTGGAGCCTATCGAAAATGCTACTTATTCGGGGCGAAATTCATGAATTCTTATTGAAAAATTGAAAAAACTGATCCAAAAGTCAGTTTTTTGGCTTATTTGATATAAATTCTTGGATTTCGCCCCGAATAATTATCATTTTCGTTATCTACGGGAAATTTCCGATCGAATAGGCTCTTAAAATCGAGAAATAAAAATTTCAAGAAATTTGGTGAGGGTCTCTTGGACCCATGAAAATTTCAATTAGCGATATCTTTTCTTTTTCTTGACCAAATCTATTTTATTAGGAGGGATTTTTAAAGATTTTTGCAAAACGAAGCGAATGGCGTTGGGATTAGATCCATCCATCAATTTTTTAAAAAGTTATTACCGATTGAAAATTTTTGAAAAAATGGAAAGGGGTAAATTCGCAAAAATTTTTGAATTTTTTTTCTCGATTTTAAGAAGTTATTCGATCGGAAATTTCCTGTAGATAACGAGAATACTACTTATTCGGGACGAAATTCAAAAATTCATATTGAAAAATTCAAAAAACTGATCGAAAAGTCAGTTTTTTCGATTTTTTAATATGAATTTTTGAATTGCGCCCCGAATAATTATCATTTTCGTTATCTACAGGAAATTTCCGATTGAATAGGCTCTTAAAATCGAAAAAAAAATTTTCAAGAAATTTGGTGAGTCACCGGGTCTCGTTGTTACGTCCAGGTATAGTGCAAAATTTAAATTCAGTTTTTAAATTATAAAATTGTAATATGCGAGCGAGCCGGTTCGCTGAAGTGCAAACTCGGAATGCGAGAGCCGCGCGGAACCGAGTCCCACGCTGATAAGTCTTGCTGCGTCAGCCTTTGGGACTTGGAAACGACATCTCCGCCGCCACTTCAAAATTATTTCCAACAGTTGTCGAAGTACACTCAAAAAGCTAGGACGGCTCGTTGCCGTTTTAGGAGACCGACTCGCGAGGTCAGGACGCACCAAAATTATATTGTCTCAATATGAAACGAAAATGAAATTAAAATAAAATACCAAAATTGTAAATTGGAACAAATTTAACTGTGTCGCCGAGATTAAAAATAATAATTGTGAAATGTTAAACATTTGGATTTCTATGGACTCCTATTCCGCTTCGCGACGCATCCCGATCCCAAGCGAGCAGCTCACTCGCTGAAAACGGGACAACCCAAAACGTCGCTGACAATCCCAGGACGTCACATCGTGGACCCATGAAAATTTCAATTAGCGATATCTTTTCTTTTTCTTGACAAAATTTACTTGATTAAGGGTGATTTTTAAAGATTTTTGCAAAACGAAGCGAATGAAGAAGGAATCACGTTAATTCATCAATTTTTTAAAAAGTTATCACCTCTTGAATATTTTTGAAAAAATGGAAAAAATTGGCAAAAATTTTTGAATTTTTTTTTCTCGATTTTAAGAGCCTATTTGATCGGAAATTTCCCGTAGATAACGAAAATGTCACTTATTTGGGACGACATTCAAGAATTCATATTGAAAAATTGAAAAAACTAATCAAAAAATCAGTTTTTTTGACTGAATCAATATATGAATTCTAATTTGATAACATTTCAATACATTTTCTAATTTTTGTTTGTTTAAACTGTGGTAAACTTTAATTGCAGTTAATTTCTAAATGGTTTTTCATACGTAATTAACAAAAATTGAAGGTTACCGAATGTGACGATTATCACCCGAATCCCAGTACCATCGAGGATCTCAAAAATCAGGAAGATTACAACAGAGCTCTGGACGGAATAAACGCCAGTCTGCGAAAAAGTCGTCAAAATATTCAAACTAAAGATGAGAAAAAATCATCCTCAAGAGATATTTCACGAGTGGGATTAGAATCGCGAAGGAACGACTCAAGATCGAGCATCGAAAATATGAGAAGAATCAATTCCAAAACAGGCATGGATTATCCAATGAATACCGGAGCGATGAAAAAGTCTGCTTCACGAGTAACTCTTGATTCGAGGTTAGCTAAAATTGTTTTTAATTTCTAAATATTAATAACAATTTTAATAAAAGTAACTCAGTCCACCCAGAATAATGTAATTATCGATATTTCGAGTAAAAAAATCTAAAAATTTCAAATAACGAATCGTTTAAAGTAGTTTTCCTTTCCACACTTATTCACTATACAAATCGTTCTTTTTTTATCAACTTAATTCAATCAAAAATTTTATTATATCATTTATTATCGTTTACTATTAATCATTACTTAAATTTTGTACGCGTAGACAAAAATTTCTCGTGTCGACATCTCGAAATGGAACAAGCCCAACACAATTTTCATTTATATTCGTACCAAGATACATATTTTGTTCCATTTTGGTAAATTTAGGCACACGAGATTCGCAGACTCGCCGGAGAGATGCGTTTCCCCGAGACGTTCAAGTGTCCACGATGTGACGAGGGAAAAATCGGATTTACCGAGGAAGACGAGTTTCGTGATAGACGAGAACGTCGACGACGAGGAGAGCGCGATCGTCGACGTCGATGAGATTCTGAGACGCACGGTGCAGCCAAAGGTACCGGCAAACATGGAAGATCCTCAAAAGGACAATCACGGTTCGCAAAGTTCCAGGCCCAAGGAGCAGGTCTAGGTGAGTCGACTCGTTAAATGCCATAAAGTGAGGAAACGGTTTTATGTTCTAATGGTTAATGGTTGATTAGTCATTTCCGCAAATGGTTCGGTGAGAGATTCGTGGCGTGTGTGCTTTTCCGGAAGCGTCGAGTTAAAATTATTTCGCGAGGTCAGGATGTGATTGACGTAAGAATAGAGACGGTCTGACCGATAACAATCGGGACTTCCCGTTGATCCGAAACGCACGAATGATAGCCCGGATCAATTTCGCTGACGACGGGAGCGAAACAAAGACACCATGCCGGGCGAATTTGGTGAAGCGCAACTTCTCGAAAGCCTGATCTTTCTCAATCGTCGGGACATTGAAGTACCGAGCTTAACCGAGGTCAATTATGCGCCATTGAAGAATCACGTAACATCGTTAATCAAGCTAATTGCACCGGAACGAAAAATCCATCGAAATAATTATCTTTGCAAATAAGGTAAACGTCCCAATAATAGATGGACTTCAGTCCCCATAGTTGGACTAGTTTTGTTATATTATTTTTAATATTTCAATTATTTATTTGTCAATAAAATCGTATGGATTATTTTTCATAACTTAAATTTATTGGATCAAACTTGCTGAACCCTATAGAGACAGGGTCAATTTTCTGTCCAACTATTGGGACATCCTACATATCCAAACGTTCAAGCATTTCTTTACTAGAAACATTGTCTAAAATTAATACATAAAATGAGTTTTGGATCACTAAAATATCAGTTTAGAGGTGAATTTGAAGCAGATTTTTTTGTTTATATCTTTTTAAAATAAAGATAAAGTATGAAAATCCTTAACTGTCCAACTATTATTGGGACGTTTACCTTAAGTAGCTTTGCAAACAACCCCAAAATTAATTTATCAATATTAAAAAGTTAAATTTTTTTACTTTAAAAAAAATGAGGTAAATTTGTGATAACCTGAAAGAATTTTTTTTTTGAATTTTTATTAAAATTTTTTGGCAAAAGTAAAATGTATTGCCTCGTAATGGGTTTATTGAAAAAATGGGCGAGACAAAGAGGCGCGTGATAGAAGAAAGGGCGGAGAATGAGGAGATAAAGGTAGTCCGGTGGATAATAAAGTACGTGCTCGTGAAACCCGAGCGGCGGCTTAGCTCGTTTCGCGTGGTGTCATACGGAATAAAAGAGACGGCGATGCGAGCGCGTCACGTGAAGCGGGATGGAAGAAATTGTCGGGAGTGCCGGGAGGGAGAGAGAAACGCTCCGAGAGAGGCCTCTTTAAGCGCGAGATTAAACAATTGACTGGCGTGATAACGAGGCCACTTCCCGCGACTAAATTCATCCTCTTTCCTCTCTCTTTTACGCGTGCGAGCTTTTTCCACTCGTACGTGCCCGGTCGAAAAGATTTTTTTTTCTCCTCTATCCACGACTGAAAAAATTTCTTTATTCGAGAGATCGGACTTTTCAGTTTTTCTCGAAAAATTGGCTATTCTCGAACGAGAATATATCCGTACAAAAATGGACGTAAAACATTGAGAAAATGCTTGAAAGTTCGGATCGTCTCGTCTTGAACTCAAAAACGATCTGTAAAAACGTGTCTTTCAATGCAATATAAATAAATTCTTTAAATTCAAGGTATATATTCAAGATTTCTTGACGTCAAGTTCTCGAGTCTGTATTGAAAATTATAATAAATTTTTTATAAAACGATCACTATACGCTACAAATCGATAGATTTTTTTGTGATAAAGATACGAATCGCATTCTCACGTATATTCAGTATTAAAAATTGAATTTTCAATTATCAAAAAAGCTATATACAGAAAAAAAAGTTTTGGACGATATGAGAATGAGATTTATGTTCAGAACGAGAAAAAAAAAATTATCAGCGACGCCTGAGGCTTTAACAAAAGGTACGCGGAATAAGGATGCGTTTAATGCGAACTCAAGACTGAACCATTGTTGCTCTTTTGCAGACGAAACTAAAGGGAATGATAATAGAGCATTACGAGGCAAAGACGTCGTTTCAACCTCGTCTAGGATGTCTCGCGAATTGCACCGTGAGACTCTCGTACGAGACGCATTGTCCTCTCATTTCTTCTTCTTCTTATTTTTCTTTCACGTGCGTGTTTGCGACTCTTGTTCGAATTGCGACATTAGACGTATACGATACGCGTCTCTGTCCTCGGTCTAATATGTTGATTACGCTCCAACCGTAAATTCATTGCATACAGTAACACGTAGAGAACTTTTATGTGAAAAAATCACTATATTTTATCTGCTGTGACAACACTTTAAACATTTTTATAGGACTTTTCATATACAAAACATCAATTTTTTCTTTCATTTTTATATAATTGTTAAAATTATATTTATCATTAAAATTACTTATTACGTTTTATACGAAAAATTTTCAAATTTCACAACTGTATACTGAAAATCCAATTTATTTGATTCAACGAAATTTTTGTTCCGGTGTATCCAACGATATTTTTTTGCAAATTGAATAAAATTATGAGTCGATTTAACTGATAAAGTTTGTTTGTTTCAAATAAATAAATTTTGGTCCAACTATATATTATGTTCCAACTAAAACTGCTTTCAATTTAAAAAAAAAGTTTTAGTAATTTTTCTGTATATCCTCTTTATGAAGCTTGAAAGAAAAAAATGGAAAAAATTATCAAAAGAATGATATTTAGATATTTCAAAAATAAATTTTGAATACTCTTCTTCGTCATATATACAAATTTTTTTCTAAGCCGTGCTCTTGTGAAATCCCGGAAACGTATGGTAAAGGAAGTGCTGTAATCGCTCTCCGGTGCAGTTCCAACGCGTAGCAGGACGCGTTTAATAATTGATGGCTTTATCAGGCTCGTGAAATCTAAAAGCCGGCTCGTTCCCCCCGATTCGAGATCCCGGTGCTCGGGAATGCGAGCATTTTAGCAAAGTGTCAAAATCAGAGTATGCAAAAAAAAAACATCATAAATATAATTGCCCGAAGTATTATTCCCGAAGAGCGGAAAATAAAGCTAGAGATGAATAAGAAAAATATATAGGAAAACGTGAGCAAAAGATCTAGCAGAACATTGGAAAAAAATGAGGAAAATTTGAATAATTGCTATATCGTTCTGAGTCACTTGTCGGGCTGACAATGAGTAACGCAAAAGTGTACAGGATTGACAATCCCGAGAAAAAACTATCGAACGCAGCGAGTGTGTATACACATCGCACCCGATGACGATAAAAAAAGGAAGCAGGTGAAAAAAGAGACGCGATAGCATCAGCAAATAAAGCGTGACGTGTTACTCTTCGTAGATACTTTTATCTCAAGAAAATATGTGCAAATTTTTAAGAAATTCTATAGAAACCACCCTGAGAAAATCACGATGGTTATATTTTACCACAAAGTGCACTGTAAAAAATTTCGGGGTGTTAAATAGTGAATTTTTACAATAGAACCACGGTAGAACTCGTTCGATGAATTTTTGAGAATTTGATAATGAGAATTAGAAGCGATATGTGTTTTATCTTGGAAATTCCCAGCATAGAATCGCTTGCTTCGAGAGTGCAATGAGAGAAATAATGTCGAGCTCGTACCGACAGCGTATCTCGACAATAGATGCGATTAGGGAAGATGAGTCGTGTATCCCGATCTTAATCGAGTTTAGAGCCACTTCGTGTTCTTCTTCCACGTCTCTTTCACTCGGCGAGCCAGCGCGAGCTGAGAATTAAATGTCTGCGCTCGTATATATACGTGCACAAACGTTGCCGCGAACACGTACGAAACCCAGCCGTGGGAGTCGAAAAGAAAAGGATGGAATCCGGGTACGAAGACCTCGATGAATAAACCTTCCGAAATTTACGACAGGAACGGAAACGGAATAAATTTGTCATCGCCGCCGTCGATCTCGCCCGAAACTCCTTCTCATTCATTTTTTTCCCAGCAGCGATTTCGCACAGATCATTCAGGACTAACTTTAAATCATTTCTTTCCAAAAATAAATTAAATACTTATGAATTATTTAATATAAAAAAGAAAACGAATAATTCGTCACTTCTTTGAAAACTTTACGAGACATTATTTATCTAGGTGTTAACATAAATTCACGCGAGTCAACGTACCAGTTGCGACAAGGTGCGATAAAAAAAATGTCGGTTATCTACAGAAAACTATAAAATCGAATGTTTTTCTTCCGCACTCAGAGAAAATTGTTCACTGAAAAAAAAATTTGTTCAAATAACCTAATACAAATTGGACCCATTTATTTTTTTAATTTCAATCCAAATTCCATTTACAAAAATAATTGTCTATTCAAACCTGACAGAATATATATATTTACACCTAATATACTTTACCAAAATAATACATTTTATTCAAACGCTGTTCTAAATATGCCTATAATTTTACTACAAAAAAAAATTATTAGTCCGAAAATAATTAGTGGTCGTGTTATTGTGGCAAAATATATCGTAATTTCTCTCGGTGCTAGATACAGTGGCTGATGGTGAGAAATTTTAATATTAAATATGAATCTGATTTGAGAAAGAAAGGCCTGTACGGGCAAGGGGGGAAGGGGGGAGGAGGAGGGGGGAGAGATATAGAGGCGACGACGGTAAAGCCGCCATTGCCCCCCGGTGTTTCTTGGCCGCGGAGCCCCCGCTCTCGGCGTCGCGTTCTTCTCTCCCGAGAGAGCTGACGTCACTCTTTGTATAACTCCTTCGTATAATATGAATGCTGTGAGACGTGAAACGTGGAGTTCGAAGTTTGCCTCACTCGTACGTAAACCTCTCACGTTAATTCGAACGCCGCATTTACTGCATTTTTGTTTTTATTTTTGTTTTTGTTTTTTTTGTTTTTTGTTTTTTTTCAAAAACCCAATTCAATATTCTACTGGAAATTCTCCTCTTCGGACGAAAAAAAACTCGAGTAAACAATATTGGTGATTAATTTACGAATTTCGTCGAAATTAATGTCACAATTTAGCATTCGTTTGTAAAAAATAAAAATAAAAATCGCGCGCGCTCTGAAAGTGTACGAGAGTGTTGAACTCGAATAACTATAAATTTGCATCGCGATGAACGTGCTATTTTGGTGTGGTAGTGAAAAAAAAATGTATTTCGTTTGAAAAGCAACGAATTTAATGCTCCGATGATGAAAAAAAAAGTGAATAATCGCGCGTGAGTGAAGCTTTTCAAAGGATTCGTTGGTTCACTTTGATTCATTTAGATTCTCGTTTTTCATTGAATGAAACAAATATCGTTTGAGAGTCAGGTTTTGTGCATGGAAAAATAAACAAGATCGTGCCTCGTCCGTCGGCGTGAAAGTATACAGGCCGACTCTGTTTTCCAACTAATTGATTGCCGACCGGTTGTAATGAGTACCGTTGCTTTTAATTGGTATTTCAGCTCCGTTTAAAAAAACTACAATTTGAAAATTAAATCTGGATTCACCCTGAAATTCCATACAATTTTACGCTGCTCGTTGTACGACGAAGAAAAATGTGTGCACGCTTGTAAAATAATCGCGGGAACGATCGCGCGCTCGATGCGTCACTGTTTCGGGAATTTATCGGTACATTTGCATGGAAGGCCCCGTACAAATATTTACTTCGCAAAAGGTGCGTAATGCGATCCAGATAAAAAAAAAACTTTTATCGGGAATAATCGCCGAGATCGGAGCTGGAAGACGTGTGCGCGCATTTTTACATCGAGGAAAATCGCGTGCACAGCGAAAACACGCGCGCAGCGGGCGAGGAGAAAAATAAAGCGGAAAGAGTGTCACGAGCGCAATAAATTCCCTGGATACGGACTGGAATTCGGTCCGCATTATTTTTATCGCGACCCTAAACGATTTTATCCTACTGCTCGATTATACATTAATCCGTGAAAACCGTTACAAACTGGTTGCGGACCCGATTGCCAAGGATACGGTTTTCCGTCGATCCTATATATACAAACGACCGGCTGTTATGTCACGCAACAAAAAAAAGGTCTTAAAAAGAGAGAGAGAGAGAGAGAGAGAGAGAGAGAGAGAGAGAGAGAGAGAGAGAGAGAGAGAAACAAGAAGAAAACGACTAGCGATTTTCAGTGGAAACGATTTTACGTAATTGTTCCGCAACATTGTATTTTGTACACGCGAACAAGATGGAAATTCATATTATTTTTTCCGATCATTTTTTCTCTCGATCGATCGACGAATGTCTTTTTCCTCGAGCCAAACTTTTTAGTACTCGAGTCGGTTGTGTTTTTTTGATTTTTGTTTTTTTTTACGAGTCGGAAAACCGGTGGATTTCGACGCCGATATTCACTCCGGTCGAGACGGAGCTCGCGATTCGCGCGCTTCTTTCTCCGGGGCAGGGAGTCGACGACGCGTGCGCGCCGCGATATCGTGAGACAAGCGCGGAATTTTCGACCGCGTCGTCTACAACTCCGGAGCTAATAATAGAAAGAAAGAGAAGGAGAGTCGCATTCGGACGGCCGATACTCCATTCATGCCACGGGAGTCACTGGCATTTATCTCGAGGGAAAATATAAATTTATAATAAGAAAGTTATTTAATCAAGATTTGGTTTTAATTAAATATCGGTTATTTAAGATTGGCTATTGAAAGTGTTCAAATTGTTGACAAGTATGCTGAAATTGACAATTGACAGTCTACTTGAAACATAACAAAAATTGCATCTTTTTGACACCAGGCGAAGTCTGAATTTTATGAATTGAAAATCATTTTCTCCAGATTTCTTTTAACATTTGTATAAACGTTCTTACATGTTATATACACGTGTGTGTTTAATTTTAACAAATTTAAGAAGTCGAAATATGTATGTAGAAGTTCAAATATTTGTTGTTTAAAATCGAGTGTTCAATACTGTGTGTTAACACTAAATACCTTAAATTTTAGATGATGAACAATCTATTTGCAAGTGAATTTATCTTAATTTAAAAAAAATTTGATTAAATTATTCTATATATTCTCAATGAATTTTCTTAATGAATTTTCTCAATGGAATTCAGCGCAAAATCTTTTGGATTCAATTCATGTATCTACAGAAGTTTTTTAATACGAATAATAATTCATCTTACTTTTTTTTTTGAAAAAAGAGAATTACACATAATTTTGTATGAATTTCAATTAATAATAATTGAATGAAGATCACGCAACGGAAATGTTTCGCGAGAAGTATGAAAGAATGTTCGGAACCTTCCCCGTTCATCCTCGCTTGCTAAGGATCGGCGCAAACTCGTCCGCGATAAAATTGGAGGAAAAAAAATTGAGAGACCTTCGTCCGTTATAATCTGCTCAGATGTTACAACGAAAGCGATTCAACGATTTCTGCAATTTTTTTTCATTCCACTATACAAGCCTGAACGTTTTCTTACCTGCGATTTATAAATAGACTCTGTTAGAAAAAATTTGTATACACGATTGTACACACATTTATAAATGTATTTTCAATGAAAACGCGTATTACCGATACGAGAAAGTTGATCAATCGGTTTGCAATCGGTTCTGAATCTATAAGATGACTCAATGCACGTGTACGCGTTTAAATTTAATTTTTCTTTTTTTTATCATTTTTATCCACTTTAAATCTTCAACAATAAGATAAACGTTGCAATTGTTGAACATTTTCCAAAAGATAAATATCGCATGACACTTTCTATGTTCGAATTAAAAAATTTCTAAATTCGAATGTTCGAATTTTTTTTGCCAATGTCAGTAAGTAAAGTAAGGAAAAAATAATTCAACCATTTAAAATAATATAGTAAATATCGTCCAATTATTTTTATTCCCATACAAACAGGTCCACTTTACGTAGCATTCTGCTATTGGAATATGTGATTATTGAAACATTTTAATTTGTACTTACTATAAATTTTGATCAAAATGAAAACATATGATGAATTTTGGATTGTTGAAATATTAGGCATTAATTTCCACTACCCAGAAGTCAAGATATCAAGAGTTGAAGATCGCAATATTTAACACGTGCTCTTATTTTACCATAAAGTAATAATTATGCTAATTATTTTTTAATTAAATATATTTTTGTAGTAAAATGTAACACAATCAGGGCAAAAATGTAAATAAATATATTTAGTTCTGTAATAATTAGTATAGTTATCACTTTTACATAGTAAAATTTACCATACTTTTCGCTCAGTGTACAATTGCACATCGTATCAAAGAAGGTTTCTGCATATTTTTAACAAAATCCTAAGAAAACGATTTTTTTATTTAACATAGTCCAAGATTTTTTTTTGTGGTCGTGAATTTGTGAATACTCAGATGGTTAGATCGTGAGTGTGTAAGTATGGATAATACGAGAATGTCGAACTTCACGAGAATACATTCATTAAGTATTTGCGAGAATTGAGAGGTCGCGCGAGAGAAGGTTTTACCCCTACTGGGCCGTAAAACATCAGCATGCAAGGATCGCGCTCTCCTCTCCCGTCCATTTGCTCGCTCACCTCTGTCCAGTCTCGCGCGCCTCTCCGCCCAACACGCGGCATTCTGAAATCGCGAAACGTCCAGTCGACTCGGGTGCGTTATTATTCTCGTAAAAAAAAAACAGCATTCTCCATGAAAACAAAAATTAACTCAGTGAGTTAAGAATTCAATATATTCAATGCTCAGTACACTGAGAACAATTTTTTGTGGAAAATGAAGAAATTATATTTGATTTATTGTCATTTAATTATTTCGATCATTTGCTCTTTCAGATTAAATTGACATTTATTTACTTCAATTTTATTTCGATTAAAATTAAAAAATTGTTTTTTTTACCGATTTTTTACGATTATTACTATTCATATTCTCCGATCATTTGGTAAATTCGCGAGAGAGATTAGTAGAGTGATAACTCGAGTAAATATTCTGACGCAGTAAAGTTTTTTTTTTATCGTCGAGGAAGCCGATGTTGACGAGACGCGAACCGACACAATCGCGATTATTGAAATGCAAAATTGAAATAATTCCCAGTCCCGACAGCCAGGAGAGAAAATCGAAGTTGACAGTATGGAAATAGCACCGCGAGATCAGCGAAATTTCCAATTATGTATATTCCCATTAATTATTCATTCTTTATAAGATTACTCACCGTCGTGAAAAAAAATTACGCACCTTAACTACACACAACGCAAAATATATCTGAAAATTAAAAAACCGAAAAAGAATGTGCTAAAATGCGAATTCTTCGATTTGTTTCAGAACAGCGACTCGGACGTGAACGCATTTCGTACTCTAAATTTAAAAAAAAGAATAATAACAATAAATAATACCGAGAAGATGAAAAAGTGACGGAACTGAGAAAATCTGCGAAGAAGAGCATCGGCGAGCTCGCACGGTGACTTCGATGCGAGTTCAGGACGCACCGATTCCTCCCGAGAGCACTTGTAGAGACCCCGAGCGCCATCTTTCGTTTCTAGCTCGAAACCCGGAGCTGGTTGTTGAAAGTTATAAACAAAAAGGAAGAAAAAGCGTATCCCTGTTTTTTTTTTCAAACGTGAGGCATCATGTCGGGAATTTTGAGAATTTCGAGTGTGAAAATGTTCGGAAGAAGCGATTTCGGTGGTGACAGTTGAGCCGCCGGAGTGACGGATAAGAATATTTTTTTTTAATCGAGAATAAATCATGGACGAGCCACAGAAACTTTTTCGCCTGCCCGGGACGATCGAGGAGGAGGAAGAACGCGATTCTGACGTCAACAACGCCATCCGGAGCGAAACTAATCCACCGAGGGCCGAATCGCCGCTTCTCGCCCAAAAAATTGGATCTCCGGCTTCCGGATTACCCAGAAACGTCACCCTCGTCAGAGTCAGCACGCAGAGCAGCAGCATCGGCGGAGTCGGTCGACAGGACTCGTACAGGTAATTTTTATTAAAATTATTCTCCATTTTTTTCAATTTTATAATCATTATTATAATCCTTACAACACCCATTGTGTCAAAATTATGTTCGCTCGTATCACTCACAATTTAATTCTAACGAGGAATTAATTATTCTAATTATTCTGATAAGAAAAAAAAAGTACTTTCCGCATTTTTAACGACTGAACGATTCGTCGAGGAAATATAACGAAAATTACTTTCTCTCTGGCATGTATATAAATTTCGTTTTTTCACGATTAAATATTTATGTCGCGATTGATGAGCGCGAGCTCGCGTGACGTTCATTTTTCGCGTAACGCTAATTATAATCGCATTTACTTAGCGAGCTTTGATCCGGCGGAATGCACGTGGCAAGGCGAAAATAACCATCAATCGTGAAACTCTGAAATACGATAATTACGTGTTCCGCAATTTTGATCGTTACTCTCCGGTACGAATGCACGAGTTTTGTGTACAATAATAAATTAGTGGCGCGTGCGATCGCTTTGTGCTGCATCCGCAAAATGTCACGTAAACTCGACATTCCAGCGAATTTTTTTCGCTTACTTTTTTTAATTGACCTTATACACATTTTTTATCGAACTTTCATGTTTATGATAAATATTATTATTCATCTATGATTCGTGTTCGATCGATTCGCGTTTCGACGACGTCCAATCTTCCGGCGAAAGTATTCTCATTATCGGGTACGGAGAACTTCTTATCTCGAAAGTTATGATTATTTCCCCTCCATTACACTTTCAATCAATTTTTAAATTTTATTTTTCTCTAGTAGAAATTTTTTAAAATTTTTTGTATCAAATTTAAAAATAATTCACTGAAATTCCGAGTTATCAGATTTTCAATAACCAGAATTTTAACTTCTGGAAAATTGATACACTTGCCTTGAATGTAAATCAAAGACGATTACATCACTGGGAAATTTATTTCATATCTTTGATATACGATGTTGATAGTAAGTTTGATAAATTTGAAATGGTTTCTCTATATTTACTCATTTTTTATTGTTTGAACAACACACTAGACGTCAAAATTGTTAAACAAATATGCTTAAATAATGAATTAATATTTTACTGATGATAGTAATAGAAATTATAAAAATTTTACGAATTTATCATCAAAAAACTCACCTCTTTTGTCAGAATTGCTCCAATTCTGCCAATTATAACAAATAAATTAATACATGTAAAAAAATCCAAGATTGAAATTGGAACGAATTGGAATAAAAAGAGAAATGAAATGGCATTTTGAGTAATCGCAATAAAGCTGTTAAATTCGTGAGGAGACAAAGAGCACAGAGATATCGATACGTGCAAACAAATTCGCGATCGGTGGCCAGGAAAAAAAAGAAGAGAAAAAAAAATGCATAATCTCCGTCCGGCTGTCTCTCTATCACTCTCTCTCTTTTTCACTCTTTCTCTCTCCATCTCCCTCTCGTTCGGTCTTTGGCACATGCGGAGAGCGAGGAAGAGGTCTATTACTTGACGTATCGTTGCTGACAGTGGTTAGTCTCATTACGAGCCCGTTTATCGGGTGTAACCTTATAAGCTGCTCTCTTATAGTTGACGTTACACAGTTCGAAACATTCACTCTCGCAGCGAAGACTCGTTTCGCGCATCGTTTCGTTTTTGTTCGACCGCCCGGGCGAGGAAACATTTTCCAAAGTGCGATCGGAAATTGGACGAAATATGTGTCAAACTTATAATGGGATCTCCGTGTCAATTCGCAGTAATTGACGCGCTTTATCCGACAAATTCGTGATCCGCGTGGTATAGAGCAGAGAATAAAAAAAAAAGCACACGTTTCAGAGCAATGAATCACTCATGATTTTTCGTCACGTATCTTTTCTTTCTTTTTTCGATCCTTTCTTTTTTCTTCATTTTTCACTCTTCTGCATTTCCTCCCTTCTTTTCTCCTCCGTGCTTATTCTTGTCAGTCGCAAAAAATGTCGAACGATCGGAAAAAGGGTTTCGACTGCGAGAATTCGCAACTGATCGAGTCGAACGCGAGGACGATCGTCGTGAGACAAACCCCGACGATCGAAAGGAGGAAAAGCTCGGTCCAGCCCCGACGGACGACATCCTCGAGGCGTTCGTCCCGGAATATTCGGGACAGCTGGTTGGTTCATTAGAGAAGGTAGAATTCACAGTGTAGAATAAATAAACATTTTTTTATCAAATACTTTTATAAAATAATTACGAAAAATGATGAATTATGGAAAAAATGTTCCATTGTTTGTTTCATCCCCCGAACGCGCCTTCAATCGTTTATTTCCGGTTTACGATCAACTCCGATCCTCTTACGGCGCTCCCGTTACGCTTTCCGGTAATTAAGTAAATCCGGATTTTATTCACTCGTCGTAATCACGCGGTAATTTCATCTTTCCGAATTTATAAACGTGTTTTTATCAACGGTCGCTCGGCTCTCTATTGTTATTTTTTAATTTTTGCTTTTTTTTCACAAATTTCGAGGATCGCGCTGCGATTGTCACTTTCAAAAGAAGACAATACATCAGCAATTTTTTATGAGGATTGTCTGCCGAGCGAACCTGATAACGTCTCGACTAGCCTGAGTGCAAACTTGATAAGAGTCTCAACCGAGTGTCACTCTCAGTCGAGACGTTCCGAAGCAACCGAGAGGTGACATCGAATTTTTGTCTCGTCTCCGGAATTCGAGAAAGGCGTCGAATAAAAGCAAAACGATAAAGAAAAATCAATCAAAAGAGGATTGTGCAAAAAATTTACGCTTAAAATCAAAGCGATACGCGATAAAATCAAAGTTTTTCGATTGTCGGGAGAGCGAAGGAAAATATTCATCTCAAGATCGCGAAACGAGAAAAACGAGTGTCAAGCTAATCGATTCATCGTTCAATTCATTTAGCTCCCGGAAAACGAGGTGTCACGAACATTTATTTTTCCGAGTTGCATAATCGTATATTTAACTCATAAAAAGTAGCAAGTGGGTTTGCGAGTTGGTGAGTGCGCCGTGTGGTTCGATCGCATTTGCGCCGACAGCTTAACGCGAGGTTCAAACACGAGGCGTCGGTCGAGAAAAAAAAATAGTGCTTCGGACTCAAAGGACTCGGTGCGCTGAAAAAGTTTTAGCAAACAAGGCCTGTGCTCCAAAAATAGAAACAGCATTTAAATCGTTTCGTTTATTCAACATTTTTTCATCTCTTCATAAGCTAATGAAAAGCTATTTAAGTTATTTCTTTAATCTGCAGCAAAATTTGGCTCTTTCAATAATTATTTATTGAATTATTTTAAAAAAAATATTTATTATTTTTTTTCTGTATATTTTGCCGGTAAATTTGTTGAAATTTGATTGCCGTTCGGAAGGACGAGCTCCTGAGCTTCCCCTACTTCGTTTTCGCGCCAAGAGCTCGGGCAAACATTCGAGAAAAATACGCAAGTGAACGATAATAAAAGTAGAAGAAGCCTGTCCGGTGCGGACGAGAAATCGTATAAAGAGGACCCGAGCCCGGCGAAGAATGATCAGTGTTCTGAGCGATTGCGCATCACGATAAAACGCACTTCGGCGCTCTTAATCCCGATATCGGTCGCCTTTCGAGATTTCCAACATTTTCAACGATCCTTCGCGATTCCAAGTGTCGAGGAAGCACAAAGACGGTGCATCGTTTTTCGTACCGCTTGTATCGCGTATTCGCAAGCTCCTGTCTCCGATGTTGATAAAATAAACGATCGACGTACCAGCGACTAATTCAAAGATCGGAAATACTTTTGAGAGAACAAAGATCTAATTCGTATAGAAAATTTCGTGCCTAAATTTCTTTTTTAAATCAATTTCCCACCCTTAAACAATCTAATACTTAAAAAAAAAAATAATCATAATTTTAACTCCCAATCAATCTTTTTTTTATTTTTGTTATAATAAAATTCTAATGTTTAGTCAAAATTCCATTCAAGAACGGCTAAACTTAAAAATTTAAGAAAAAAAAATCATTTTTTCTCAATTTTATTAATTTTTATTTTAATATAATTTTAATAAAGTCCTAGAAAAATTTTATTCTTGTCCCAGAAATTTATTATATAGAGAAAAATCGTATATACATAAAAAATGTCACATGGGTTGTAATGAAAAATAAACTTCGACAAGCTTGCAGCCCGTTTTCGTACGAACGTGTCGTATACGTATCAGTGTTCGTGACATATGAATATATGTATATACATAAGTAGACAGAGTGTATATATTGTCGGACAAATGACAAGGAGTCATCAATCGTCTTGTTTGAAAACGAGAGACGTTCGTCTCGTCTTTCAATTCAAGGTACGCCGCACCAATTTCCTTTCGAGCGTCTGACAAGCGCTCGCTTCTCGCGTTACGAAAGTTTGGACGAAAAAAGGAAATTGGTGAAGAGTATTCGCGAGCAACGTACCCGGAATAAAAAACGATGTGAAAAAAAATCACCGCGACGGTCTCCGAATAATTTTTCACTTTTGTGAGAATAGCGTAAAATTTGAAACTGCGCGCTCAAAAAAAAAAACAATTTTAAACGAATTAAAATGAATGGGGAAAAGCCGAAAAATGGCGGGACGAATGTAAATTCGCTGGAAAACGGTGACGAGCAAACGCTGTTGCCCTTTCGCGGCGCAACGCCCATCATCGTCGCCCGTGAACCAAAAAGCCCGAACCCGTCCATGAGAAGCAGGTATTTTGTCAATAATAACGAACAAATATTTATCATCTTAATTTCATTCACTATAGTCATTGTGGTTCTTCACGAGACGCAGAAAAGCAATAATTTCTAGTCGTCACAAGTCCTTAGTGCACGTAATAATAATAAAAAAGACAAACGCATTGCCATAACTCCGATCATTCCATCGCAATTAATGTCAGTCCTCGAATGAAATATCGATATGTTTATGAACGTGTAAATTAGAATTTTTATTTCTACCGAGGCCTCGCCTAACGATAAAAATTATGCGGAACTCACTTTCTGTCACAATTGCAGTCATTTAACAATAAAATATAAAATATAAGATTTCAATAGTATTGTTATTTAATAATTGATATTTTATTGGTATTTAGCAATAGTATTTTTATTATTGAATTATAAATGTTATCATTATTCTTTGAGGAACCTGAATTTCCTAATTCTATTCGAATAATTGAATCTTACTGTTTATTCGATTATTCCTGATCGTATACTACTAAATATATAAAATATAAAATTTCAGTATCTTTACGATTGATTAAGAAAAATAGTGTTATAAATTCTTAATTAATTAAAAAATTTTTATTACAAATTAAAAAGAGACAGAAACATCTCAACATCTCTTGAATTTTCGATCCTTTGCCCAAATCTGACGGATTTGAATCTTTGTTCGCAAGTGCTCGACATCTGTTTTGCATGCGCAGGTAACACGAGCGTGGCACTGAGTGGAATAATCGCCGAGACTCGTCTCATGAAAAAAAAAATGATGCAAATTTATTCCTCCGTGGCCATAAAAGGCGGAAAAGAGGAAATTTCGCGCGCGAAAAATCGTCTAAAAATTTGATAAAGAATGACGGTACTCGGTTCAATCGTCGTCTACGAAACTGCATGCGTGCGGATATACAATAGCAGTGATAACAACTGTTCATACACGAGATAATGAAAGTGACCTCGAAATGGAGCGTATCTAAAAAAAAGACGCTCGTAGACTTCGAGACGCAACTGACGATCTCGCTCGCTCGACAATTTCTCCCAAAATTATTCCCAGACACGCTTTATTAGCAAAGAAATATTTTCTCTCCATTTAGAGCCTTCATAATTACCGAACGGTCAACGAACTTGAATTTTTCGCATAAAAATTTCTCTCGCTGAAAAATCATCGATTACCTTCATCCAATACAGTCAGGAATTCTCTTAAATTCGGTACAACGTTTCATTTCGGAGCCACGAAACGATAAAGCGAACAGTGAATTCTGGTAGCGGGAATTCTCGTATCTTCGTATAAAAAAAAAGTCATTTTTATATCGAATGTATATGTGCACGCGGATAAAAATTCTTTATTCGCCTTATCTTGACAATCATACACCTCGCGTCGCGCCCATTTAAAAAATAGGTCGCACACCCTCCTTATCTTGGATCCTGATAGGAAATAATGAAGTTCACGACCTTTTTTTCAATGTGTATTTAATGCATTTCTTTTTTTTTTAATATTTTGATAAAATTATTAAAAAATTGACACATTCTTTCGCGAGATATTGAGAAAGGAAAGATCGAGGTACATAGGTTTGTTTAATTTCTCCGTTGTCGCTCGTGCAATTGTATATTTAGCAATTATTCGTGTAACACAACCGCGTGACAGGAGCCGTCAACGTCGCGCGACATTTATCGCGCGCTCAGTAAAATATAATGAGCCACATCGTTCCTAATTTACAATTCAATGCGACACTTGTTGCTCCAATCTTTTAACCGAGGAATCTGCATTGAGAATAAATAAGAGGAGAAACAAAACGCGAAACAAATAACTGATAAATGTTATTTAAAAATATCATCTCGAAATAGTTTTCTTTGAAAATGAGATCTTTTCAGCGCGCAAATATTAGAAGAATGAAAAAGTGAGAAATCGGTGATCCGATTTAAAAATATATGTATTTGTATATAATGATTTTGAAGGTAATTTCTTTGAAATTTGCATCAAAGTTTCTCAGTATCATATTCGAGTTCTTTATTTAAAAAGACAAGAGACCTCGATTAATCGGAATAGAGCGTATTATGCGAAGTTGTATGAAGTATACGCCATGGAAGAACAGCAAAATATCGATTCAAAACTGTCAAAAAAGGAAAAAAAACGGCTGTTGAAGCTATAGCCCTTTCCATTTTTTCAAAAATCTTCAAGGTGTGATAACTTTTTAAATAAGTGATCTATTAACATAATTCCTATGCCATTTTCTTTATTTTGCAAAAATCTTTAAAAATCACCTTTAATAAAGTTGATTTCATCAAGTAAACGGAAATATATCGCAATAAGTTGAATTTTTTATGGGTCTGCGAGACCCAGTGGTCGCCTGTAAGAATTCACAACATTTTTAAATTTTTTTTCTCGATTTTAAGAGCCTATTCGATCGGAAATTTCCCGTAGATAACGAAAATAATAATTATTCGGGGCGAAATCCAAGAATTTATATCGAATGAGCGAAAAAACTGACTTTTAGACCAGTTTTTTCAATTTTTCAATATGAATTCTTGAATTTCGCCGTAAATAAGTAGCATTTTCGTTATCTACAGGAAATTTCCGATCGAATAAGGTCTTAAAATCGAGAAAAAAAAATTCAAAAATTTTTGCCAATTTTTGAAGGTATACCCCTTTCTATTTTTTCAAAAATCTTCGATGGGTAATAACTTTTTAAAAAATTGATGAATTGACCTAATTCCAACGCCATTCGCTTCGTTTTGCAAAAAACTTTAAGAATCCCTCCTAATAAAGTAGATTTAGCCAAGAAAAAGAAAAGATATCGCTAATTGAAATTTTCATGGGTCCACGAGACCCAGTGTGACTCACCAAATTTTTTGAAATTTTTTTTTCGATTTTAAGAGCCTATTCGATCGGAAATTTGAAATTGAAGAATTCATATAGAATGGGCCAAAAAACTGACGTTTGGATCAGTTTTTTCAATATTTCAATATGAATTCTTAAATTTCGCCCCAAAGAAGTAGCATATTCGTTATCTACAGAAAATTTTGCGATCAAATATCCTATTTTAAAAAAGACACATGAAGCTTATAATTATACACTATATAAATACGCAATTTTAAAATTTCTATTCTCCTCAGAAATTTCGATAACTCGTCTAATTTGAGTTCTTATCGGTGACTTTATTTCCTACAAAATAGTCCCATTTTCAGGCAAATTTATAAACTTGTAATATTCTCCCACGATTTTTCTAACAAGATGAAAATAGAGGGAGAGAGAGAGAGAGAGATAAAATAAAGAGTAAAATTAATGTCGCAGGAGCCGTTATAGGGCCGGGCCAGTGCGAAAGATCCGTCGTCGGGCGGTCCTGAAGAACGGCGAGTGCAACGTGTTGCAGTCGAGAATCTCGCGTCGCTCGCTACGTTTTCTGCAGGACATATTCACAACATTGGTGGACACGCAATGGCGTTGGACGCTGTTGTGCTTTGCCCTGAGCTTTCTCCTGTCATGGCTGGGATTCGCGGTGATCTGGTGGCTGATCGCGTTCACGCACGGGGATTTTGACGAGAAGCACTTGCCACCGGTGCAGATAAAGAACGACTGGACCCCGTGCATCTACAACATATTCTCGTTCACGAGTTGCTTCCTGTTCTCGATCGAGACTCAGCACACGATCGGATACGGCTCGCGATCGACGACCGAGGAGTGTCCGGAGGCGATATTCGTGATGTGCATCCAGAGCATCGCGGGGGTTATGATCCAGGCGCTGATGGTCGGGATCGTCTTCGCAAAAATGTCCCGTCCGAAGCAACGAACGCAGACCCTCCTGTTTTCCCGGAACGCGGTTATTTGCCAGCGGGACGGCGAGCTCTGTCTCATGTTCCGCGTCGCGGACATGAGGAAGTCGCACATTATCGGGGCGACGGTTCGCTCCCAGGTGATAAGAACGCGAATGACGAAGGAGGGCGAGACCCTGAGCCAACACCAGCAAGAGCTCGCCGTCGGCACCGACGGCGAGAACGGGAATTTGTTCTTCATCTGGCCAACGACGATCGTTCACAAGATCAACGCCGAGTCCCCCTTCTACAACATGTCCGCCGAGGACATGCTCACCGAGAGGTTCGAGGTCGTCGTTCTTCTCGAAGGAACGATCGAGTCGACCGGGCAAACGACCCAGGCGAGGTCGAGCTACTTGCCCCAGGAAATTCTCTGGGGACACAGGTTCGAGGCGATGGTCTGTTACTCGAAAGAACGACAGGGATACGAAGTCGATCACTCGCTCTTCAACAGCACCGTCCAGGTCGACACTCCCCTGTGCTCCGGACGGGAGCTCGCCGAATTCTATCGTGTCCAGGACGATCTTCGTCATGGAAACGGTACGTTTGATTCTATTTTTATTTTTATTTTATTTATCTATTACAAAATGCAAATACACGGTGAGAATGTCATACGAAAAATTATGTTTTATCGTACACTGGTAATTACCAAATTTTTATGTAATACACTTTTTGTGTATTCAACTCAAAATTATCCGTAGAAGAAAAAACATTTTAGATCTCATTTAAGAATTATTTCCATACGTGGGAGAGAGCGCGAGTTGCTGGGTAATAAAAAAGCTCAATTTTAATATGAAAACGAAATAGATCTATAAAAAATTGCAATAAATTAAGCCTAGCCTATATTTAAAAAGACATGAGGCCTCTAATCAATTTTGAAATAGAGCGCATTAACTTTTGGCTAATTTCTACTCGCTAAAAAAATTCAACGTGCGATGCTTTGGAAATAATTACCTTGATGTTTAAATCATTCATTTCGTCTTGCAAAAATTTTCAAGAATTACCCATTATAAAGTCGTTTTCGTCGAAGACACGAAAATATATCGTCATTTGATATTTTGAGATTTTCCTATTTTCGATTCTCGAAAAATCAGTCTGGAGGTCCTTGAACACATTAAATTTTCTCCGCTCATGTGAAAAAAAACTTGCGACACAATTTTCTATTATTTATGTTAAATCACCTGGACGAATATACCTGAATAATTCGGGGATCGTTAACATTTAAAAAAAAAAGAGAGAAAATTCGTCGAGCGTAACGAGGAAAAAAAAAATTTCAAATTTTCGTTAATTACTCGGTCATTAATGTTTCCATGGTGATCGGTCGAAGTCGAGGGAAAAACCGATTAAGGCCTTAATTGTTCCCGTTCATGATGAAATTTCGAATCATTAGCCCGGCAGAAAGTGTCGGGGTAAGACGTGTCGGGTCTCATCAGGTAGTTCGTCACAATAACGTAGAAATTCGACAAGTTTCATTGAGTGTCAGTTCCAGTGTTACTTTAAATTATACGAAAAGTGAATAGTTTAGTGTTTCTAATTTATAATATCGTTTAAAAAAATTTATTTTTTTTAATTTCGGTGCGGACGTATTTATATATTAAAAAAGAGATAAAACCTCTAATAAATCATCTCTCCTTCCCAGTGCAACAGTAGGTAACCAATCATTTTTACAATAAAAATGACAATGTTTTAGTTCAAAAATCCTCACGATTTCCAAACAGTTACCAGAATACGAAAAAAAAAATAATTTTTCGTATAAAATTCCCCGTGTAACTACACACACGATTATTGTAAATTTTCTTCATTTTTTTCATCGTTGCAATGTTTATAACGCTTACGTTTGATGCAGAAAAAAAAGATAACATCTGCATCGGACTTTAGGAGTTCGCCGTTTAACAAACAATCCCGCATTTTCCTCGAACGCTTCTTCGCATGTGCTTGAATAACCGCACCCGCTTTTAACTGTGCAAATAATAAACACGATAATAAATTTAATGGCACGAAAATGATAATTACGCATTGTCGCTTTTTCCCGGTTAACGCGAATGTCCTCGTGTCGTCTTATTATCGTTTTTGGTGCTGGTGTAATCGTAGATGGACTGGGCCTGAGGAAAGTGCCGAGCGAACCGAGGACAGCTCCTGTCATTTTGGCAACAATGAGCCAGACCGACGGCTCCGGATTTCTCATTCCGCCCGGGTCACAGGGACAGCAGGGATCCTCCTCGCCGAAGCTTCACATTGACATTCCACTGATCGACGATGTCCAAGGAGCTTAAACGAATGTAAACACACCTCTCTCTCTCTCTCTCTCTCTCTCTCTCTCTCTCTCTCTCTATCTATCTATCTCTTTCTGTGCATGTACCTTGTAATTCTGTTCTTCGGGTGTCGAACAGTTCTGTCCTATGGGTGGGATCGATTAACAAATTTTCAAGGGATTTCGATGTTCCGTCTCTGATCAAAGTTCCTTGAAAGCTCGTGGGATGTGCGGTGAAAGAAAGGGGTGAAAAGATGTCACTGGAAAAAAATATTTGTTGAAATAACCAAATATATAATATATTTGGTCGTTTGTATTTAAGTTTTTTTTAAATCATTTACCTATACTTTGTCAGAATAAATGGACTTTTTTTTAAATTTAATTCTACATTGATTGAAACAATTAAATTACAATGAACCAAATGTTATTTGGCCATTTCAACAAAGTCGTGGGATATGCGGTGAAAAAAGGGTGAAAAGACGTCATTATAGAAAAAATGTTTGTCGAAATAATCAAATATATTTCGTCGTTCGTAATTAAGTTTTTTTAATCATTTACCTACTTTGTCAGAATAAATGGACTTTTTTTTAAATTTAATTCTACATTGATTGAAACAATTAAATTACAATCAACCAAATGTTATTTGGCCATTTCAACAAACTCGTGGGATATGCGGTGAAAGAAAACGGTGAAAAGATGTCACTGGGAAATTGATTTTTTTAAATAAAAAAATATTTTTGGTCGTTCGTATAATTAAGTTATTAAAAATCATTCACATACTTTGTTAAAATAAATTGAAATTTTTTAATTTCAATCCTACTTTGATTGAAACAACTAAATTACAATCAACCAAATTATATTTTATCGTGTCAAAAACATTTTTATTCTCAGTTCACGAAACCGTCAACGATTCGGATCGAACTTCGGTCTCAAGATGAGAAAAGGTTTGGTTTCGAAGATCTTTCGATCGTTCTGAGTATAGAAAAACATTTGCAGGTTTCCTGGTGGACGAGGACGGACTGCTGCTGGATCCCTATCACGAAGCGTCTCATCAAAATTATTCGAACGTCGGTCAGCACCGATCGGCGATCGTCCCGAGCTACATGAATCGCGCCGAGAGCACGAGAAGCGACAACAGCATGGACGAGCATCATGTCTCGTCCCGGGGGGTTTACCGGGAGCCCCAGAGCGTGATCCCGAATCCGCAGAGCCAGCGAGAGCTCGGTCAGTACAATAAAATAGTCGAGGTCGATCCGGACGCGATTCACGTGATCGCCGACGTCGAGCTCCAGAATTTGCCCGAGGCGGTTAACCGGGAGATTCTGAAGAACAGCCGGGAGATCGTGTTCGAGGAGGATCCTCAGGAGGACGGCAACGCGGGCTCGACTCCTCGGAGCGGGGCGTCGATGCGGAGAAGAGCGCGCTGCCAATTTGACGAGGAGAAACGCTCGCTGAGCGGCTCGAGGAGAAATCTGAGCAATAGAAATCTGCCGATCGACGACGAGAGAGCGAACACGCCGAGCGGCTCGCGAAAGAATCTTACAGGCTCGAAGCGGTACCTGCTCGTCGCGGTCGACCGAGCGGACGGCTGGAACGGAAGCGTCAAAAATCTGCATCACGAGCTCGCCCGGGAAAATTTGACGGCGAGACGTCACACGGGCAGTCGGGAGCGACTGAACGTCATCAAGAGGAGTTTGCCCGTGGCGAGAGGCTCCAGGGAGAATCTCGAGTTGCGATCGCGCCGGAGACAGTTGGAGAACGAGGCCGGGACGCATCTCGAGATCGAGACGGAGCGAGGAAAGTCCCGGAGAATCTCGGAGGTCGCGGAGTCGCTGGAGAACAGCGAGAGGGAGGAAAATCGGGACACGTCGCCGAGCGAGCTCGCACCGACGACGAGCGAAACCGTGACGACTCCGGAGTCCGGCTTCGCCGAGATTAGCAGCAACCAGTCGGGCTCCAGTCCGGAAGCGACGAGAAGGGCCGAGTCCCCGGGCGAGCTTCTCGTACCGAGAAATCGGCGAAGCTACGAGCACGCCCAGCTGCAGGACGTCAACGAGGCGCTGACGAGCTTCTCCAGCGACAGCGACTCGGACGATTCCGCGACGAGCAAGCAAACTGGACGAGGAAATTCCGCCCGAAGAGCCATTAAGACCGATCCGAGGAACACCATTTCGTACACCAGTGTCTGAAAACCGTACCAAAATTTAGACAAATTTTATTATTATTTTTTTTTCAGCGAATTAAGATATGTGAGTCTGTCGATACCAGTGACTTTTCTTCCGACGATTCTTTCGCAACTCAGTCTTGATTCGTGAGATTATTTACACTGAATTTTCCACAAGTTAGAGTTTAATGTTTCGAGCAACGAGCGTACGACGCCCGAACATTTGTCACGTTGATTCAAACGAATGCATATTTGGGTGGTCCAAAAAAAATGACCTACTTTATTTTTTTCGCGGACATACGTTTATTAATATCTTCGGAATGATAAAAAAGAAGCCACACCAAATTTCAGCTCTTTAAAAAGTTTTTTAGACGTGGCGATTTTCAATTTTTTAATTCCTGTTTAAATAATATTGGAAATAATTTTTTTTTCCATTCAGAATTTTGTAGCTCGATATTCAAGTAAAATCGCCATCTCTTAAACATTTTTTAAAGGGCTGTAATTTGGTGTAGCATCTTTTTTTTATCATTCCAGAGATATTAAACGTGTATCCGCGAAAATACAAAAATTAGTCATTTTTTTTTGGATCACCCCAATGCATATGTATCGAGACTGTCCGAGAAGAAAGAAAAAAAATTTGCAACGATCCTTCAGCCCACGCCACTGCCGAGATTCCTTCGTAGCTCTTGAAACACGATTAATTCGCGTTTTATTATTTTTTGTTCGCGCAGTCTGCATATATTTATAAGTATGAAACAAAATAGCGAGTAATTTAGGTTAATGAGCGACGAGGATTGTGAGACGACTGCTGGACGGTCATACCTGTATCATTCGTGAGCGATGAAGAATAAGGAGATTTCTGGGTGACGACAATTTTATTGATTTAATTGTTTTAGAAATTTTTCCAAGTCGAATGATACGTGGACAGTTCGAGGTGGAGAGACGATAATATTCCACTTCTTTCTGCGGGAGTTTAAGAGAAAAAAAACCAACAAAGCCCTCCGTTATCGTGCCTATACAATAGACGAAATTGTGATTTTTCTTAGAACGTTATCTATTTATGACAAGAATATTATTTTTAATAAATAAATGACAAATGTTTTAAAAATGAGGGACGAGAGAAACGTTGTTTTATCGTGAAATTTGTCTCATCGGAAAAATACTACATCTTCGAGAAAATTCCGAGACGTGCAACGAACTTTTTATTTTTTTATTAAGACCCTGAGAGCGTTTTTCCAAATATTATTCGGAGATAACGTCGAGTAAGCGACGGTTTCTCTTTGTTGTGTTCTTTTTTCTCGCAGCCTGAAATCACTTTGAATGTTCGTCTCGGATGCGAAACATGTCCGTGACAGTCAACTTTTATTTCTTTTTTTTTTCGCGATTGGTAAACGTCAGATTTGAGAAAACTGCGGTTCGAATTTCGACGGGCAGAGCATTCGATTATTTTGAATCGATGCGACGCGGCCTCGATTCTCCCGAGCGTTAACGTGAAAAACAGGCTATTGCGAAAATTCGCTGATTCGGCGCGATTCGCGGATGGACTATTTTATTAGCCGAGTTCGCGACGAATCGAGACGCACTTCGCCGTACCGGATCTGAGGCGATGCCGAAACGTAAGTATACTCGGTGTGAATTTTCAATTTTAATATTGAATTTATCCGGAGTTTTCTGTCGTTCTTTAAGTGTGTGATTTTCGTGCAGAAAAGTCGAAAGAGGAGCGAGTATTTTTGCTCGCTAACGGGGAAGAATTGTCCGGCGTGTCCTGTCGGAATTTTTATCCCTCGGCCCTAGAGACGGCCATCGCCAAAGGTGCCAGCAATCATGTTGGTAAATGGCCGTCGCACTTGTACGCAGCTTTTCTCGCTGCGAGTCTTATCTTCGCAGCTTTTATTTTGTTCGCCGTTGTCACGGCTCTCTTTTGCATTCCAAGCGCGAACTACAGATGCCGGTAATTTTTTTTAATTATTTTTTTTTTTCACTGTAAAAATGTGGTGTTAAAATATGGTGCTAATTAAACACTATTCTTGGCCTATATAGTTCTCAATGTTTGGTGTAAAATGACATGGTGTTAATAATAGATATTGTTTGATATGCTACACTGAGAACAGATTTAGTTGAAAAATATTTAGTTGAAAATATTTCGTCGAAACAACACTTGTTTATTTGAAATAATTAAACTTCAGTTAAATCAA
>JAPYYW010002470.1:0-26072 GCA_030522545.1 Cremastinae sp. A BG-2022a
AATTATATACCAAGTATATCTAGTATTCATGACCTTGGATAACCTTGAATTTAGAGTATGTTGTTCTTTAATATATTAGCAACAATTTTTCTTAATAAAATTAATCTCGAAAATCACTGTGAACGTCAGAAAAACGTCATCAAAACGGGAGAAACTTTTGGTTTTGACTGTCACAGACCAACCACCTTAAAAATTAAACGTCAATAATTGACTTTTTGTCAGGATTGTCTGTCCCATACATCCTTAACCACTTTGAAAATTTTTTCTCGCAGCGTCTGACGGAGTTTGTATCGCGGTAACGAAGGTAGGCGAGCAGCTGAAAATGATTGGCCGAGACGCGACATCGGCAATGCGGCAGCGTAGAGGGTCGTCGAGTCGCCCTTTCGCCGAGCGAAAAAAAAATATGCACGCGTTTACAACGGGGAACGAGAAGAAGCCCAAGTGGGTCGTGGGAGCACGGAAGAGAACTCGGAAGTTTTCCTCTTCCGTGCGCGATTTGCGGTCGAGCCCGGCTCGGAACCCAGCGGCGTTTTGCTCGAGGCAGAACGCGCGCAGGACTCCCCCGTTTATGTGCAGAAAATCTGCAACACAAATACACAGTGTATACTCTCGGGTCATACGCGATTATATCGATTGAGAATAAAACAAGCGGGAGGACGAATCCGAAGTTGAATCCTGGTACGAAATTTGCCGACTCGATCGAGAGAGAGAAAGAGAGAGAGAGGGTTGTGGGACGTTCTCGACAAAATTGGGTTACTCCCGCATATCGTCGAGGGTTTAACGGCCTCTCATTCGGCGAAAAATCCTCGAGAGAATTCAGAGCGAGCCCGCTTTTTCTCCCTTCATCTTTCTTTTTTTACCTTTCTTTTTTTCGTCGCGCGTCCCGCCGTTTCTTTCTTTTTTTTCCTTTGCAACACTCGCGTATGCACACGCTCGCCGATTAAACCGGAGAAATATACACAAAGTGCTTTTCTTCGGGCACGGCCGAGAAGCGAGGGAGAAACGGGGTCAGTGGCCAGAGAATGCGAGCGAAATCCGGCGGAGAGCGAGCGCGTGGCGACCTCGCGAGAGATTAATGGCCCGGCGAAATTGCACGAGAGCCGGAAAGCAGAAAGAATTATGTTCCTCGATGATCGACGTTACGACTCGACGATAATCGCTCGTTTATCTTCCCCCCCCCCATTGTCCCGCAAGTTCCATCCTTCGGCGCACACCTGTCAAAAATCACCGATTCTCGGGATTCCGGGGGCTCGCATCTCGCGAGGGCGAATTTCATTTGTCGCGGGCGACAGGGATAAACTTTGCTCGGGTGGTTTTCCCGCTTCGCAGTATTCTGCGCCCGCGATCGAATCACCGCGCGTAATAGCACGGTTACACGAGCGATTTACATGCGATTACCAGCGACGATCCTAATTGTGTACGGAATCGTGGCCGCGGGCGATCGATTTTCGTCCCTCGCTCGGACGCGATCTTATTTTCATACGGACGTGCACCCGGAATTGCAAATTATGTTATTCTCGTTCGAAGCATGCCTCGTATTCGTAAAAAAAATAGAAAGAGACTGTGCCGACTTTGAACGAAGAATGAAAAAGTAGTCGAATTATTGAAAAAAAAAATTATTTTAATATAATTATACAATTTTATTCAATTATTATATAAAATTGTATAATTTTATTTATAATTTTCTTTATTTTTAATATTTATTTGTGTTAACAATACGGTCTAGCGTACTTCGAGCCTCTTCTTCTATAAAAATGTTAAATTATATTTCTTTTATTGTCATTTTATTTTTATATTTTTTATGATATAATTTTTGAGCAATAATTATTGAGATCATTTCGATACTTTTACGATTTATTGCGCTCTGATTGGATGAAATAAAGCTTTCAATTATATCGTGTTATTTGAGTTGAGCATTATTATATTCGGTTTAATTAATCTGATTATTTGCACCAAATATTTTACTATTGAATCAATAACATATAAACCGATTCAGTAACACTAATTTTATTGAATCAATATTTTTTTTCCCCGTGGTGGGATCATCGTGAAAATAAGCCGTACAGACGATACTCTCGTTGTTTTGTAATAAAAGGGATACGAATAATAGATTTATAAGGTAGATCGAACCCTCGTCAGTTTGGGACAATTTACTCATCGTTTTTACTCTCTTTTTGCCACCTCGACCAACGTCCATTAGCGTGAAAAACCGCTGGAAAACGTATACGGTGAAAAAAGAGGGATGAATATGTCCCTAAGTTTGCCACAAGAGCACCGGGGAGGGAAAAATGAGGGAAGAAGCGACGAGAGACCGGACAATCCTTGGGATCACCCGGAGAAAAAACGAGCCGAGTCAAGAAGCATACTGAAACTCTCGCGAACGTCATCGCGTCCCTCATCGTCCCTGCCCGCGGTCACCGGGTCGATGAAAATGGTTCGCCAACCCCGTGTCTCTTCCCTTTTTCCCCCATTTATTTATTTACTCTCATTTTTTCGTCCTTCCGTCCTTCTCGCGCAAACCTCCGACAAATACTCGTAGTTTCCATCCAGTCTGCCCTCAGAGAAATGATACTCGTCACGAAAAAAATTCTTTTATCATATAAAAAAACCGGGTTTTTCAACTCGAACATTTTTTGTACGGTGAATATGTAACAGGTCGAAAAGTGAAGAATTTCCTTTATTTTCCTCAGAAACTTTTCGTTTGTTTTCTTCGTTTCAACTGAAAAAATTTTATCTGCAGGATTTTCGGAGATCTATTTTTTTGCGAAAACATTCACGCAATTATCAATGTAAAGACATTTTGTGTAATTTTTTTCTTATAATTACTCGCCAGGACCAGAGTAATTAAATAAAAACTGGACTCGTGTCCACCGAGCAGAGTAATTAGACTTTTAACATAGTCTTTTTCTACTTCAAACAACTTTGTCCGTAAATTTTTGAAAAATGTATTTAATTCGGAAATAAATATAAAAAATGGATCATGCAACGAAAAAATCCAGAAAATAGAACGATGAGTTGTCCTTTTTTCATATTATTTATTTACTCTCATCTTTTCGTCCTCTTTTTTGTCCCCACGTACGTTGCTAAGGGTCTCAAGACACGTGGATCCATCCAGCCTCTCAGGAAAAACAGATTTGTTATTCGTTTTCTGACGTTTTTAATAACTCAAAAAACTTTAGTCTTTAGCAAAAAATACAAAAAATGAATGATTTGAAAATGATGCAAGAAATTAATAAATAATGTTTAACTCTTGAGAAGAGAATCGATTATTTATATACAATTTAACGAAGTTTATAAATATAATCAACAGAATTGATTATAGAGTTACAAAGTGCATAGTTGGTCAGAATTTGCACAGTTGAAACATATTTTTACAAATCCGCGTTATTCGAGAAACATGAATTGACCAGGTATTGGGATGGAAAATCGGAAATATGGAGAAAACTCCGGAAAATTCAAGTATATATTGAATATAATTTAATTTCGTTTTTTCGATTTTTAGTCCTATAGCGACTATTATCAGTTTTTTCTTTAAAAATGAATGGAATACGAAAAAAAAATAAAGAAAAATGCGTATTTGAGGGGCAAGAGAAAGGAATTTTCTCTCCACCTCGCCCAGTCGCATCGCAATGACGAGAAAACGTGGCTGAGGAAGCGAAAAAGAAAAAAAAGGGAGAACGTGCCAATCCAGGGCATAATGGAAACGACCTAAAAAAAGAGCGATAAGAGGGAGAAAAAGTCACATTCCACGTGTCTGGCGTCCCGCATAGAAGTCACTCTGTTGCGCCTCGCGACTGCGAGACCGGAATCAAGCCCGGAGCTTGATGGAGCAGCGAGAGAAGAAAGAGAATGGACGACAGTCCCTTATCGATTAAACGGTACTCGCGAACTTTGTGGATGCCGCTGTGGTCGCTAGGCTCGAGAGGAACGCCGGGATGAACCGCCGAAATTGCGAGTAGATTCATTTCGTCCCTCTCATACTTCCAAACCTTCCCTCAGATGCACAATAAGCCAATAATAAATGTAGATACGCTAGACAATATCATCGGACTAGGCAACATAAATTTAAGGTTAAAACGTCCAATGTAGTTGGACATTTAAGGGTTTTCTACTTTATTTCTATATATTTTTTTGAAATATTTAAATAAATATTTAAGGCTAAATATATGAGTATATTTAAGAAAAAATAAATAAATGAATAAAGGACGAAATGTATGAAAAATTGTTGTATCAGATTTGAAAATGATTTCAGGCTTATTAGATTGTCAATCAATAGAATATTAATATTTTTGAAGCAATATTTTTGAAATCATTGAATGCAAGTACCACCTTTGAATTTGTCGAATAAATAAATCAATTATTAAAAATTCTCAGAGTAAAAGACTATCATTATTTAGAATAAAACGATTATCATATTAAATTTTTTAATCGTGCATTAAATGTCAACTTTTTCGAGATAAATAAAATGTGAATATAAGTAAATCTTTGTAAAGCTGTAAATAATTACGTTATATGATTTATTTTTTGTAAACTTTTTTTTAATGTAAAGTAAATTGAGAGACGTGGATAAATATTGAGGTAGATCGCATTTCACCCAGAGGGCAAACTTTGACGTATACTCTCGATGGAGGATCGTTAATTAATTGGTAGACTCTCGCTACAGAGAGAAAAAAAAACGTGCGCGTTCTTCCCCGTAGCTGAGTAACGGTCGGTGTATCGTTAATTTTCCCGGGTTACGAAGGGGAAAAATGAAGGACAACAACGAAAGTTTCGGTCGTGACATTTCACCGTTGCATTGTTTCTTTTCACCCTCGATCCGAACCTTTTTTCTCCTCCCTGCTCTCGAATAGATAAAAAATGAATTCGTATAAAACAGAAAGATGAAAAACTTTATCGTATCGAGCAGTTATAAATATTTTTTATTCGCTGTATATAAACATGTTTTTCTGATAAATGAAGAACCAATAGTCACGAATTCATTCAAGGATCCCGAGATCCTTTTCAGAACGAAGCAAACTTGATCGAGCAAGAAAAAGCGAGCCCAGCGAAATTCCTCCAAGTGCACGTAACGAAAAAATATTGGAGAAATGATTGGAGAATGGACTCCGTGAAATATCTTATTGATTGACTCGACCTAGATTTATTTCTGTTCTTCTAATCAATCGAATTTTTCAACCTCTTCGCAGTTCAAGTTTTTTCGATCTCCTGCACAGCGTGGAGTTAACGAACTTGGTCATTTTTTTTCTCAACTCGCCAAACCTATACCTAAACCTACCGAGGTGTGCAACCTACCCAAAAATCTCAATCTCCACGATTTATTATTAAAAAAAGAGCCAAGCAGTTTTGATAAAAATTTTCAATGTAGGTCAATCAAGAATTCGTCTTCGTAATAACGAATTTCATAGATCAATATTGGATTTGACTTAATGAGCAAATTTGACCCAAATTCTAATATAATTTTCAGCATCAAATATGCAATAATTGATATATGCTTTGATAAATTTTTGCCAGAACGAAATTTTGAATCGGTGTGAAATTTTACAAAAATGTGTCTTTTAATACTCACAAAATCATTTCATAATTTTTTATCAAAATTGTTAATCATTTTTACACGAATATGATACGGAAAATATCCTCTAAGAATGAGCGATAATTATGACAAATATCGCCCAAATTATTCTCTTAAAAACGTCGTCAAATTTTGTAAATATATTTTTTTCTAGCAAATAGGGTGTGCCAAATGAAAAAATTTTTTTTTCTCCTCGATGAAACAGGCTAAAAAGTTTAAAGGAGGTGAAAAAAGAATCTTGTTTAAAGCGTAGCTCTGAATATTAATATTTAGAGGTCGCTATTCGTACTTTTTTATTTTCCATTTAAATAACATGGGAAAAATTTTTTTTCTCTATTTTTGTAGTTCCGCATTCACCCAACCTTTAACTTTTTAGCCTGTTTCATCGAGGAATTTTTTTTTTTAATTTGGCACACCCTAATCTATGTATTATAAAAATTCCATTAAAATTTGACTGTGTTGGGTGTGCAAGTATATAGAAGACCCTTAAGGACATAATTCGCATGAAACCTTAGGAAAATTCTCCGCATCGTTTCACGAAAGGCCTGAAACCAAAAAGTCCTCTCTTGTAGAATTTTCCCGCAGGGTTCGTCTCTCGCTCTATTTCCGCGCTGGAGCCACCGGATGAGAGAGCTTTCAGCAATCACGGGGAGAAAGACACGCACGGGAATAATAATCCGCATCGCTGAATATTTCGAGACGCAAAATTTTCCTCAGAGAATATCATTTTTTCGAAATAGCTAAAATCCGAAATTTCGTTTCCAGCGACAGGTTGCGAATGATCCTTCCGTTTGCGCGTCGTCGGAAATTTTTTCGAGAAAAATATACAAAACGGTAAACATCATTGAACCGTTTCGCGAGCCCGACCAATGGCAGAGATAATAAATAAAAAGCGAATAAACATGCGATCGCGTGCGAGTGACACACTTTCGGAAAGAAAGTGCGCGGATTAAATATCCCCGGCGAGTGGAGATTAAACACGCGCTGTGAAGGAAATAAAACTTTTTTTTTTGGACAACAAACCACTCGTCCGGCACGATGCGGCCCGAGTATAGTTAAGCTTTTGATCGACGTGATGAAAAAAAAGCAGGATAAACAATTGCGAAAGTATAAATGAAGGAAAAAATAGCCCAAATATAATATTTCCTTATTGGTTTTATTACTTTGTTTTAGACACGTTTCTTATTACGAGCTGGATTAAAACGTTATTTACTTGTTTAGAATATTTATAACACGTCCAACATCTTCTTTTTTTTTCAAAAATGTACTTTTCTAAATTGAGATGTCTCTATCACTAAACTTTTTTTTTCATTTTGCATATATATTAGGAATTATATATGCATCAAATAAAACATTTTTTGTGAAAAATATTAATTCTAATATCAAACAAAAAGATCGAAATAGTTTTATAATTCTGAATAAAAAATTTCGAGTCAGCCATACATTTGTCGAAGTGGAATATCGAAAGCGAATATTTTTTCACAAAGATTGAAAAAAAGTGACGCTCCTGTTGAATATCCGAGCTCGAAATAAAATCGTCTTTCGTCTATTTTCGTGGATTTTAAGTGAACTCTGAGTTTATTTTTAGATCGATGCTTCTCCGTGTCTCGCTCGAAGAGCAAAATTCATTGAACGCACCGGGACTTTGATTATCGACGAAAATACACACGTCGTCGCTCTTTTCAGCTTCGATTTTTTTTCAACGACACATCTTCGTTACGTTTATTTCTACGGACATTTCGAATTAACGTAAATATTACAGTTCCAGCTCGGATGCTCCACATACGCATCGAAGCGGTCTATTAGTATTTGGTCTGTAAATAACTCACGTTCGAATCTCATTTTTCACGAAATCTATGTATAACTGAAACCAAAAGAGTACACAAACTATCCAAAAATAGACTATAATTTCAAACTAATTCACGATAAACTTTCCCTTGCTAATAATTTGAGCAAATAATTGTTTTTCTTTCGTTGATTAATTATTTACCATCCATAAAAATAAATATCGTATATATTTATTATCAAAGCGATTCGACACGAACGTTTTAAAATTATTTATTTACGACTCTTTTTCGCGAATGAAGTAGTGTAGGAGAAATGGCGAAGTTTGAGACGAAAAGTGGGCGATAAAAATATCGAGTTTGATTTTTTTTTGGGTGCAGAAGGAGGTCAAATCGCGCAATAATTTTTGGAAACTCGCAAATCGAATTTTTTATTCGTCGACTTGTGCTGTGTTGTTTCTTGAGAGTGTTCACGAGATACCGACACGCGATGTGCAGTCATCGACCCTCGGCGATCCACGCGATTCGCGCGGAACGTCGCTTTTTCCCTTTCCATCGATCAGCACGGCTAAAGAACTGACCTATGACACAGAAATCGCGCTCATTCATTGGTCTCGCCGTAAATCGTAGCCTCCAGACGAGTTCTCGTGACGCAGATAAAATTTTAATACGGGCATTCAACGCCCGCATTTACGTGGAAGAGGTTTGGCCTCGCTCGCGGGCAGAGTGCCAATTCCGGGCTAATTTTCGGCGCGAAAAGCGTCACGGTGTATACGTCACCTTTGAATTTTCATCAAATTTTATATCCAGAGTGTACTAAAAAATAAACATCAACGCTTACTATAAATGTACATGATTATGTACTTAAAATACATCTTTCAAGTCTAATTGAAGTCTTTTTTAACGATTTTTTTAAACGTGATGCTCATTGCAATTAGAGAATTCTAAAATAAAGTTCGAATATTTTAAGAATTGTTATATTATCGTATGTTTTTTGTACGTACTTTGTAATTGTATTTTTTTAAATCGTTTAATTTCAGAAAAATGCTTTTTTCTTTTAATTGTAATATTTTAGAAATTCGCAAGAGAATTATGCCACTATGGGCGTTATTAGATGAAAATTTGGTATAAAAATTATTGTCGCTTTGTTATAATATAAAAATAATTGAATAAAAATTTCCAACGAGAATTTTTATTTCAAAATATGCTAATTTATCATCAGACTTTATAAAGGAATGCTTAACAGATTTCCGTATTGAATTTAAAAAATAATTATCGATTAGAAAGCTTTCTATTTATATAATCGATTAGAATTTAATTAAATAAACTAGAATATTTTGAAATAAAATTTCCAACGTGAAGTTTTATTTCATATATAATTATATTTAAACTTTCGTTTTGACGCTTTTACTGACAAAATGTACTTTGGAGATGAAGGACGAAATCACCATGCAATATGTCCTCAATCTATTTCCAGTAATTTACATGGATATTGAATACAAATGGAACTGCTTCTGAAATGATTACACATGGCGTATATAGTAAACGTCCCAATAGTTGGACAGCTAAGAATTTTCTCACTTTATATTTTCTTTTTAAATATTCAAACGAAAAAATCTATTTCAAATTCATATCTAAACTATTATCTGATTTTTTATCGATCCAAAACTCCTTCAATGTATTAATTTTAAACAATATTTCTAGTAAATAAATACTAAAACGTTTAAATATGTAGAATGCCCCAAAATAGTTGGATAGAAAATCGACCCTGTATAAAAAATACACTTCCTCCTTGCAGGAAAAATAATTCACACGATTTTATTGAGAAAAAAATAAATTCAAATATTAAAAATAATATGGCGAAAATTGTCCAACTATTGGAACGTATAAACCTTACAGTTATACGACATATGCGAGTACGATGTACAGTCGAGTAAAAAGTATATACTTTGCTCGAGGAAAGTGAGGGAATTTTCAACGTCACTGCGTATCCGTGAACTTTTAGCTCAGGGTACGAACATGAGAATCTCCGAAGAGAATCGTTCGTCGAACTCGGTATACGGCATGCAGCGAGGCCGCGCGCTTGCCCGCAAAAACTCAGCGAATCAATTTTTCATGACTTCAGACGGCTGGATTTCGTGGAAGCGTGCCTTTAGCGAGCTTTCACCCAGGAACGTTCCGACGTCGTGAAAAACCTATTTTCTCCCTTCACGTGCACTTTCAATGGACGGTATATAACGGTAGTCGGGGAAGATACAATAATTTCGCGTTGCGGGAACAAGATGAAAACTTTTTGCACCGCCCGGCAGTGTATACGAGGATATTGGATCGACAGCGATTTCCCTCAACGCGAGTGCGAGCCTGCTCTGCGACCCGAAGATAAAAGGAGAGAGATTTCGATAGAGACCGCCCGATCCCCTCGCGATGATAAAACCTCGCAACAAAACTCCGCAGCGCCAATCCCACGAGCTTTTAAACTCGAGCGTTGGACGTATTCCGCGGCGTGTGCGATAAACTTGCAACTTTTGTCCCTCCGTCTCGGGATGATCCTGGCGTGTGTCTCGAGGAAAGTCGGGAATAAACAGCCAAGTTGCCCCTCACAGTGAGCTCGAGGAAAAAAAAACGGCGCAGGGGGGGGGGAGAGAGCAGAGACCCTGACGAGAAGAAAAAAGTTCGTGGCAATCGATAATTGATGAATATTTAAAGACGGGGGAGAAGAATAAGACGAGGTGCCGGCCGTGAGAAAATCGGGGAGAATGGAAAAAAAGTAACATCAAAGGCGCTAAGTAAAAGCTTCATCCGCGCCTACGTAATCAATGAAAACACTTATTGGACCCGTACAGTACAGTGTTTTCTATTCTTCCCCCCCCCCCCTTTCCCCTCTCTTGAATCCATCGAACACGGTGAAACGACTCTTCGAGTTCTTCTCTGTCTCGACGTCAAACACTTTCTCGGAATAATATTCGTCGTTCTTCAAAGGCCTTTTATTTTTCGCTCGTTGGAAGAAAAGAATACAAACAGAACGATAGAAATAAGGTGGAGAGATCTTTAAATATACTCGAACATCTATATGGGTATCTATAATCTGATTTCTATTTTTTTTTTAATATTTAAAGACAAAAATGTACTCTAAATTCACGTTGAGATAATTACTTGATATTTCAGCGATTCAAAATTCAAAATATATCATATTAGTTTGTAATGAAATTTGGATTTTTGATAGCCAATTTCATTATAATGCTGGCTAATCACAGAATTCGGAAATAGGATTAATTTATAAATATTTAAAGCAAAAAATGTATTCCAAATTCACGTTAATATTGTTACTCGACACGTAAACGACCCTAAATCCAAGGTTTCATTAATTTAGTGAGATTTTTACATCTTTGCAGTTAAGTTAAAATTATTTTTGATAAAATATAGAGAGCATAGTTAAACTTTTGGAATATTTATCGTATTGTCAGGAGGAAACGAGAGAAAATATGGAAAACTGATGCTGGAGCTGGACAGAATTCGAAATGGGTTTCAGAAAAGTTTCAGGATGACTCTGAGTTCGAGGCGTCTGTACATGGGGAACAATTAGAAGGCATGTTCGTATATGTTATATAAAACATGGGCGTAGCGGTGCACCGGAATGACCTCAGTTTCTAGGCCACCCCGTGGATCCTGCGGTCATCTAATAGATATACATCAGCCGCGCTTATAATCACAGAATTATGTTCCCTCGGTCTTTCGGCAGTACCATAGAGAGCTCCCGACCTTCTCTTGATCGCAACTTTCAGTATGCACGATTAAACGAACAGCTGAGCGTAAGGCTTCGAATATCTCGTACACTTTTACTTTCATAAAGAAATAAAACAAATATTTGTAAGAGTGATAATAAGTGATAATAAGTGATAAGAGTTTTACCAATAATAATTTTTTTTTTCAATTTTAATATGTTATTTTGTCATTCACATTAAAAACTTTGATTTGCACTTTTTGTTCCATATGCAATGATAAATTATTGAAGTTAGATTAGTATTTGATGAAATATAAGTTTTATTGCGATACTTTTTCAACTTGTTAAGAATGAAAGTGTGAGATATCGCATCTGACAAATAACACACGTTCGTTATCCTCGTAGAATCCGAAGAGCAAAATCCTGGTAAACAAGGGTTACCAGGCTGCGAAACAAGGGTCCAAATTTGGGAAACGAGGGTCGAGCTTTGTAGACAAATTTTGTCGATGTTGAGAGAAAATTTAGTCATTCTTATGCATGGCTTTTGTGTTATTTCCAAGTTTACCAGAGTATGTGGTTTTATTATAAAAACTAAAAAAACCGTAAATAATCAACCATACATTTTTTTGTCATGAAAAAATTAACTTTAAATATAAAAAAAGCGATGATTGAACAAATTTGTGAAAACCATGTACATGAAATACATATAAAGTTCTAGTATATTCATGGAGATTTAAAGATTTTTGTTCAATTAACTTTTTTAAATTTTTCATTCAAAAATTGGAAGAAATTATATATACGATGGTAGATATATATAAAGAAAAAAATACTTATAATTTGAGAATGATACATACTTTTGTAGTAACATCTTATCATACATATGTGATATTTTTGTAATATTTTTATAATATTTTCAAAATAAACAAAATATGTGTAAAATAAAATCTAATTAAAAAATATTTCGTTACCTAATAATCAGCACAGTAATCTCTTTTACATGTAGTAATAAGATCCACCATGCTATCTCTCAAAGGGGTATACGTAGGAATTAATTATATTAAACCAAGGCATAAACCACAGTAAACTATGTGTTGTGTCTCGATTTAACTAATGATGATTTAAAATCCAATGAAAATCATAACAGAACCTATATAAAATAGTATAAAAACCACCTACGAATTACCATCCAATAAGAAAAAAAAGAATGCAAGAGGAAAAAAGCCAAAAAGCATAACGTGAAAATATGCACTGAGAAAAAAATATAGTAAATTTTATACTATAAAGTAACAACGTTACTAATTATCATGAAACTAAACAATATTTTAGACCCTGCCTCTTATAATTAATTACCAAAAACATCGATCAGACTTTGATATATATTATTAATCCAGACCCAAAATATATTTAAATTATGCTATAAAAAAATCTATAAATTTCGTTATAAAATAAAAAGTATGTACTTGTCACGTTTCAGCAAAATTTATCATGCATGGTAGCTCTCGGTGTGTTCTGCCGGAGCAAAACGTAGCTGTACTACTGAAACATATATGATATTTCGTTGAATACGATTTTTCTGGGAATTGCAATTGCGTTGAGTATAGTAAAAAGAGCGTACGATCTCTCCCGGCTGTTTTCGGAGTGTGTCGGTGCGAGAGAGGGAGGAAAAGGTGCGAGTGGCTCGAATAGAGTCGAGATTGCGTCTGTCTGAGTATACGTTCGTGTAAATCTGTACGTGTGCATATATATGTATATAGATGCTCGCGTATAGTATATATATAGACGTGTATTATCTTTTACGCTTATCCGCCGTGGCTGGTTTTCCCACATGTTGCGCTTGGCTCGCGGGGCGCAAGTCCGCTGGCAGGAGCCCGGGCCATCAGGATAGGCGATCTCTCGCTCTTTCTCCCCTTTTGCTTTGGTTAGTTACGCGGATGCCATCGTACGGTACGCGCGCGCTCCGTCGGCCCACCGTCCTTCAGTTCCGTACCACTATAATTATTGCTTTTCCCGAATCGGGGGATAAAGCGATTCAGCGAGACCATCCTAATTTTCGCTCCTCGTCGCGCCAGCTCTTTTCTTTTATTTGTTTTTTTCCCGCTTTTTCGGCGCACTTTGCTCGCGCGTCGGCCCCGATTCGGCCTCTCGCACGGCGTGTTCCTTCGCGAATAAGTGCGCCCAGTGCTACCACGGCGAATGAATTCGCGAGAAACGGGCTGGATTCGATGCCTGTGATACCTCGCTGAGTTCGGATCTATCGCGATGGCGGGCCAACATTTCGCGATTACGAAAAAAGTCGGATTTTGAATCTCAACGATTCGCGTCCAAGGTTCGTTTTTCCGTTACTTTTTATTTTTATTCTGAAATAAAACTTTACGGAGTGTTAATATTCTCCTTTGTGACGATTTCGCGATTGCGAAAAATATCGGATATTTTCAATCTCAATCGATTTAAAAAAAAATACACTTTGTGAAAATTTCGCGATTACGAAAAATCCTCAAATTCGTTATTTTTATACTCTTCATCTTTATTCTCAAAAAGGTTCACAAAATCTCGCTCATCTTCGTAAAAATTTCGCGATCCCAAAAAACCTCGGATTTCGAATCCCAAATCGATTCTCGTCCAAGGTTCGTTCAGTTACTTTTACTTTTCTTTATTCTCAAAAAGAGAATACTTTTCTTTATTCGCGATTACGAATAAACTCGGATTTTGAATCTCAACGATTCGCGTTCAAGGTTCGTTTTTCCGTTACTTTTTATCTTTATTCTGAAATAAAACTTTACGGAGTCTTATTCTCCTTTATGACGATTTCGCGATTGCGAAAAATATCGGATATTTTCAATCTCAATCGATTAAAAAAAATACACACTTCGTAAAAATTTCGCGATCCCAAAAAACCACGGTTTTCGAATCCCAAATCGATTCTCATCCAAGGTTCGTTCAGTTACTTTTACTTTTCTTTATTCTCAAAAAACTTCACGGGAATCTCGGTATCTTTTGTCCGAAGCTTCACTCGAGCTTGCAGGTGGAAATAAAAGCTTGGACCGATGCCAAAAATGCGTGTGTCACGACTTTGTGAGAAAAAAAAACGAAAATGAACAAATCTAAAAGAAACACACGTCTCGTTTTTTCTCGAGTCCGCATTTTTCACGTGTCCACTTTCGGGGGAACAGTTGTTTCTCGTTTAATTATAAGCGAAACGATCCACCGACAAATTAATACGAGATGGCTTAAGCCGAACGAATAAACAAGAAATCTGTCACGGAACTATACCACGAGCGTTGGGAAACAGGGTAAAAAAAGGGATTTCCACAAATCCTCATTTAACGAGAAGAGTTACGAGGCCCCACGGACGCACTAATCCAGTCATTCGCTTTCGTAGTTTCGTCTTTCATTAATTGCGTGCATACGCCATAATAAACTCAAAATCGTTCGACGAATCCTAAAATTCGTGAATTTATTGCCGAAATGAACCGTTCCAACTCCAATTCCGAGATAATCGAGATAACAAATGCACAAAAATGATTCGAATGAAAAACAGAGATTATCCACGTAGATCGAAGATTTATCGTCGTGACGAGGCTCAGAGGCCAATTCGCGTGGCTGCGATTCGAAAAAAAAACCACGTGACCAGAATCCTGGAGAGCTCGCGAGAATTCCGAGGCTCAAAATCGCGCATCATCCGAAAATCCGTGATTATCAGGGATAATAAATAATAAAAATAAAAGTATAACGCGAGCTATCAAGAAATTTTTCGCGAATTTACGATTTTTCCTATATTATTCCGACTAATTGTTTTCTTTTTTTTTCCATTTTGTTGAATCGTAATAATTAAAAGCGTATATAAATTAGAAGAGGGGGCAATTTAAAATCGCGCGGTTGATAATGGTCCTCGTTTGCTCGGATAAAATCAAGCGTTCCGTACCACTTCGATATCCCAATACGTAATTAGAAGATAATTCAATATCGCTCGAACGTAATGACAGTCAATTGGTATAGTCGTGAGAGTCCTTTGTCCGGCTGTCTCTCCGTTTATTCCCCTTTCCCTCTCACCGTCTCTTCCCCTTCGTCTGGGCTCCCGTCCCTCCATCCCTTCGCCCCTCATTGTCCATTCCCTAAACCAAAACGTAATGAGCTCTGCGTGGGTTTCACGCCATCGGGATCATCAGCAGTATCAGCACGTCCGATTTCTCTCCCAGGCATCATCCCCGGAGCTTTTCCTCCCTCCCTCCCTCCCTCCCTCCCTCGCGGAATCAAATATCGCAAGTCAGGAATGAAACTCTCGTTTCCTTTTCGGTCCTTCAGGTTTAATGGCGAAACACGCGTAGAGAAAGATCGACGAATCTAATTACACGAGCAGGATCATTTCTCATAACAAAAAAAAAACATTAGTCCTGATCGTTTGTATCTCCGAAAGGTATCATACGTTATTCACGTCGGATCCGATGAATAGCAGATTGAAAAAAAATGACTAATTTCTTTTTTCGCGGACACACGTTCAATGCTTTGGGGATGATGAAGAAAGATGCCTGTTCAAATTTGAGCCCTTAAAAAACATATTCTATGGATCCAGAATGCAATTTATCATTTTCCATTTGTATATAACGTTGGAAAGACTTTAAAAAATTTTAGTTACTTTTTTTTTGGACCAATCTAACGGACACCTCACACAACCGTGAAACGTTCTGTTCGTATGCGAGGTTTTTACTTGGAAAATATATACGTGCTATTTTTTTATGTCGTTTTTTACAGATATTCATTTTTCTCTGTCAGCGGTGATAAAAAAGTGTCCATTTTATACCCGAAACGGGAATTCATCGGAATTTGTTTAGGACGCGCTCTATATTGAATTAATGGTACACACAGACGCGGCGTTCTCGACCATCGCCCATAATTTTTTTTTCTCCCGGGCGCAGCTTCAAGGGAGGCTCATACATTTAATGACGTTTCCAGCGGAAGCTCCGCATGCGACCTCCAGCCAAAATATCACTCTCACATACACGTAATTGTATTTGTAATTCAATTTTGCTACGATTTACGAACCATTTATTTATTTTTTACGTTTCCACATCAAGTAACATTTATTAAAATTGATTTTTTTATTTTCCCGACTTATTTTTATAATATGCAAAAATGCATTTTTTCAAATTGATTTTTTAAAATGAGTTCTCGAGTTATTATTCTTGTATTTTTTTAAAATTAGAATTTTGTTTCTATTTTTTTTTCTAAACTACTTTAAAATCTAACTTACAAAATTTTTTAATGTAAAATTCGATAAACCATTTTGGGTCGAAGTGATTTTATATTCAAGTCGAGAATCGCGAATTCGTCGAATTCATCGTCTCAGCGATTTTTCCTCGCGGAAGAACTTTGAAAATGTCTAACACTCATCCCAATAAATCTATACTGATGTACTTGCTGACACACTCCCCTGCCGATTAATCATTTGCGAGACGCGTGTGTAGGAAAAGCTCTCCCGACCTTCACGCGGAGCTTCCCAATTTTCTCTTCCTTCGAATTTTATTCCGCGGAGCGTGCCGAGCTTTCGATCACCTTTCGCTCGAGAATGCAGGAAATGTATGCTCGTGTAATGGTACAAGACAGAAAAAAAGTTTCTAACTTCTTTGAAAGAATGCCCGAAGAATTTCCCATCGATAATTCTTGAAAGTTGAAGTTTTTTTCCTTTTTTCCACACTGTTATTTTCATTCCAACAACTCAAACGAAAGATTCAGGCGAAAAATAGTCCGCAAATTTCTATATGAAAAATTGAAATAAAAATCGATACCTGATAAAAAAAATAAAGACTAGGGCGGAAGAAATTGAGAATTGCACTGAAAATGGCCCAATAAAGTTCGAACGATATCGTACCTTCGAGCAAATGGTAAATTAATTACCGAAAATAATGTTGTATCGTGAAAATTGTTCGAGATAACGATAGGTGATAAAATTTTTACGAACCGGGGTCTCGGATGAGAATGAAAATAAGAAGAGAGGAAAGAATAAGCTTATAGAGTCAGGATAGGGAGATGGGGGAGAGAAAAGAAATTTTCTATAAATATTGCACAGGCAAAAGGTTCGTGATAGGAAGGGCAATAGACTGGAAGAAAAAACGCACATCCCTGTGAAACGCTTCCTGCTTACCCCTGACAACTCATGCGTACCGTTTCAGATACCGTGCACTATTTATTTTTTATTTTTTTATTTATAAACTATATAACCGTGTATACCTGGGCGAGATCGATTTAATTAATGAGAATGATTGATCTAGTTCAACCCTGAACCACCATCCATCTGACTTTTTTTTATACTCATCAATTTAAGAAGAAAAAAAAATAAAAATTCTTTCTGACGATTCGTAACTTCGGCGTGACTTTTCGTAGGGTTTTTTTTTGATAAAAATATTGAGAAATGAATAGTTGCTCGAAGGTGCAATATAATAAATTAAAAATTTGTGTTGACAGGTTATAGCTCCAATGGCAGCCAGAAAGGGTCTCCTTGCACCCCAAAACACATTTCTCGATACCATAGCAACTCGCTTCGATGGAACCCGTGAGTATACACGCTCAGGACAGTAATAAAGCGAAAAAAAAAAGAAAAATGATGGAGCCGAGAAAAATCATTATCTTGTCGCCCGGTGTGTCGTAAATTATTTGCGACTGTTTCATCGGCAGTTTCTCTTTTCCGGCAAGCGCAAGGCGACGCTTTTTTCCGCCGAGAAACGAACCAGGGAGAATATGAGAATGCGGGCTCGCCTCGTCAATCGTGCTCGAGTCTAACGTGTCAATTAGCAAGCGCGCACGAGACTCCAACATTATTTCTCCTCATCTTACGAATTTCTCGTATTTCTTCAAAATTCGGTCATTTTTTAAACTCTTTAACAAATCGTCCTTGTGCGAAAGGAAGAAAATATTATTAAAAAAAAATTTTTTCTGACGTACATTAAGCGGCAAGTTTTCTAGGTTAAGACGGAATTACGCAGTTACTCTGTTACTTCGATTGAAAAATAAAGTGTAAAGTTTATATTACGAGCAGCAATGCAGTCGCTTTTTCCTTTTTAATATGATTGAATTAATATTTTGCGATTCTTCTAGGCGCATATTTATAACCTCGCATAATACGCTCTATTCCGATGAATCGATTATGAGCTTCATGTCTTTTTTAAAATAAAATATTTACATCGCAAAATATCCTGTAGATAACAAAATGTTACTTATACGTGGCGAAATCCAAGAATTCATATTGAAAAATTTAAAAAAATCAGTTTTTTGGCTCATTCAATATGAATTCTTGATTTTCGCCCTCTATAATTATCATTTTTGTTATCTACGGAAAATTTCCGATCTAATAGGCTCTTAAAATCGAGAAAAAAAATTTCAAAAATTTTGGCAAGTCACACCTGGATCTTGTAGACCCATGAAAATTTCAATTTACGATGTCTTACCTTTCTCTCGACGTAATCAGCTTTATTGAGGGTGATCCATAGACACGAAACGAATCTGTCTAATTTTCTGCTGCATATGTTCCGTTGGCCTTGCACTTTATTCACCAGCACGACACAAAACTCAATATTTTTTGAATATTATTAAATTAAATTTAAAAACTTGAAATAAATTTCATACGTTTAATTAATGGAAATTATACTGTGTAGAATAAAATTGGGGAAACGAGATTATTTGCATCAATTGTACAGCAGTTTCATCCGCACCGACATTTTAAAAAAAGTATACTTTGAAACGATATTATAAATTAGAAACACTAAACTATATTCACTTTTCGTATGATTGAAAATCACTGGAACTGACACTCGATTAAACTTGTCGAATTTTCACGAAATGTTTTTCGGTAACGAACTACCTGGCGAGACCCGAAACGTCTTACCCCGAAACTTTCTACCGGTCTACTGATTCCAAATTCAGTCGAAAATCCGAACGATGAAACCGTGTTCGGTTTTTCCCTCGACCTCGACGAATAATCACCATGGATAAACAATAGTCCAGGTATATTCTCGGAAATTTGGAATTTTATTGCCTCGTTACGCTCGACGAATTTTCTCTCTTTTCTTTCATGTTTACGATTCCCGAACTATTAAGGTGTATCCGTCCAGGTATATTTGATATAAATACAGTCCGACTTCCGAATAAGAAAAACCAAAAGCTCCCAATGGGAAGCATTTTTTTTATATATCGCATAGCCTCACCCGGCGCGCGTTCCGCGCTCACTAACTCTGTCTTTCTCACTCTTTTCCGCGTGCGATCCTCTCAAACTCGCTCGAACGCTGCAACTTTGTATGCAACTTTGTATTCACACGTTTTCGACTGCGCGTGGATATTTATGTAGCGAATTTTTGTTTCACGTTAATATACATAGTATTAAATATTATTGTGTATCAGTTGTTTCTGAATTACTATTCATTGTCATAACATGACCGAAACTGTAAAAAAGCGTAAGAGATGAGGCTGTATATATAGTATACAGGTCGAAGAAAATATTACAGAATCATCTCACGCACGCATGTACACATCAATTAACACTAGAAAGTTCACTCTATTTTGCCCGAATAATCTCTTCCTGGCTGGTTTCTTAAGGTAGTACAACCGAGACAGTCTATTCAAAATTTTGTCCTTATGTGTTAACTAAATGTAAAATCATCAGTTGACATTTCTTGAGACAGAATTTATTCAAATATTGCACAGATCTTCGTTAGCATTGTGTTAACGTGTTTGCAAAATTTAAAAAGGCTTTTCCATGTAGTTATTTAGATATTGATTTTTTTAATTGCTACTTTTAACATGGGCTCTTATGGGAGATATGAAAAAACAACGACTTTCAATGTATAATATCTCGATTTATAGATGGTGAAGCTTTGTCAAATTTGACACATATTTTCATATGACATTAAAGAAGATCTGTGCAAATTTTTAAGGAAATCTGTCTTAACACGGTTTTGCGGTTGTACTACCAGTTTTAGAGCTTAAGTTTATTAAGAAAAGTTGTTGCAAATTGTTTCAAGAACAACATACTCAAAATTCAAGGTCATCCAAGGTGATTTGTACTTGCTATAATCTTAGGATTTTAAAAAAAAAACTAAAGGAAGCTTCTTTCAAGTAGATTTCAAGATATTTATAGGATTGAAAATGGCAATATTTAATACAGGCTTAATACAGGCTATGGGAGAGCACTGAAAATTCGAATTTTTAACAATAAATATCTCAATTTCTACGTGGTGAAACCTCTTAAAATTTGGTACGCATATGCACCAATATTATTGCTTTTATGAAGTTTTATCGTATAGATTACGAAGTATGGAGACAATATATTGAGCAAATGGTGAATTTTGTTGGCGCAAAGCTAAGGTTTTTTTAAGTTACGTCTGTGATCTGATCAATTCCCATTATTTAGAGTCAAGAAGATAATGAAGAATATCGAGGCGAGAAAAAATTGAATATTATCGGCAAGCCGGCTTGACCCAGCGTTTTCATCTCCCGGTCGACGATGCGAGAGAACTGCGAAAGATAATTTCATATAGCTAAACGGAAAGTAGACCCAGGGGAGTATTATCGTTTCTGTACGGATAAGTTCCTTTTTTAGCTATTTCATTTATATTAATTCCTTTTTCAACTATCGCTTTCTTATTAATTAATCAACCTCCTCGTACTCTCCTGAAGGGGATCCCAGGATAAATTCAATTGGACCTGAGTCCTAAAAGTACAAAAAACCCCGTTAATTTTCATGATTAATCTGCTGCGAGAAATAAATGATCATAAATGAACTGTCATTACGAGAAAGCGTGTTTGTTCATCCAAAATAATCGATCGTCTCCTCTGAAAGTTATATATTTTAACAATATTGTACAAAAATTTTCAAAATGTTAATTTCTTGCTGGATTTTAGTGGAAACGACTGAAGAGCAAATTTGTCAATTATAGTCATATTAAAAAAATTAGTACTAAAAGGTATATTAAAAGTTAAACAAAAAATAACAAAAATCCCAATGTTTTTCAAAAATAATTATTGGAGTATTTTTAAATTATTTACAATAATATTGCATTTTAAAGTAGTAAATTAAAGTCGAATTTTAAAGTAGGTCAAAATCGAATTCCAAATTTCATGAGGCAGGTTAATTTAAATAGAAGCTTCGAAATAAAAAACAATTATTTTCCCTTCAACGAGATAACAAAGAATCGACGTACTCGCGCAGTAAAAATTACAGTGAAGGGAAGTAAGCTCCGATGCGAATGAAACAGATGTGCCAACGTGTACACAGTAAGATAGGAGAAACGAGAGATAATCAACGTTCTTGTTGGGGATTCGGAGACTAATGCGTTAAAAATAATTTAAAAAAAGAGAGTGACCTGGGTAGAGAAAAAGTGCGCCCTTCCCCACCCTCCGATAACGTTCTCGGAAGCGATAAGGGAAAACGATATGGAAAGCTGATAAAAACGAATGCTGGAACGAGATCGACATTAATCAACTTTGAGGATTAAAACTTTCACGTGTTTCGTATGATTGATATCTCTGTCTAATTTTTTTTTGGACACTGTGTCTTTGAAGCTTTTGATATGTTGAACAGAGCTTGCATCCAGCCAGAAATCTCCCTAACAAATTATATCAATTATTTATATATTTATTTGAACTCTTTATATAACATTTTTCACATTTTATAAATGTTATTGTTGAATTTTTAAAATGAATTTTAATCACACACGCACTTCTGGAAAATAAGACGTTTTTCATATGATAACATATTCCCAAATTGATACGTGTCTTTCCAATATTACTCATATCAAATTTTATCCAAAAATAATAAAACTTAAAGTAATTCGACATTTTTCTAATAAATTTGTTTTATCTTGATCGTTCATTTGAGGTAAAGTAATTGGAACCTAAAACTGACGCGGAAGGACTTGAATCAAACGCAAAGTCGTTCAAATGTTATTCTAAAGATGATATTCAGGTCTACGAAATGTGAATGATTGTTTGTCAAATATTTTTTCCAGTCAATATATTTCAATCTTTCAATGATTATTGAAAGAGTGCATTATTGGCCGTTTTTCCGATGCCAATCGGATAATCTTCCGAAGCCAATTCACGACGAGAAAGAATAAAAAAAAAAATAAAGCCAATCCCTGGAAAAACAGTGAGCAGCGAAATAATCCTGGCTCGGGGATAATTAACAAGGTTTTTCTCGTTTATTCGGTTTGCGAAGAGGATGCGAGGACCCGTGATCGTGTAACGATTTCGATGAATGATCCGGAATCTTTCACGTACTCGTAACCCGTTGAACGGAATCGCGGAGCGACACCAAGCGGCGGGAAAAGTTAATGAGGCATCTCGAAGGTGTAACAAGTAGTTTTCTCGTCTCTCGTCCCGGTCCCGGGTAGAGAAGATCGATTTAACACGCAGAGAGCTCAGACGTCGGTTAATTGGACGAAGTGAACGAAAGGCTCGATACCCAGGAAACCAACCCCCTCTCTGTTCCTTCCTATTGCCCCGTGTATGTTACATTTCGAAGGAAACGTCACTAAACACCCCGTAATTGATTCTCATCGAGATCGAGGGCAATAAAATGTACGATATATTGAATCAAAAAGAAATTCCACTGGAGGAACTTTCATCTCGTATACTTTTCTCTCCCTCTCTCACTCTAGGTTTTACTTCATTTTCGCTGGTTCTTTTATTTATCATCTTCATCTAGGAAACTCGTAAACGTCTTCGTCTGAAATATCGTCAATTTTTCTTCCCGATCGGATCGAAGGGACGCAGGCGGGAAAAGGATCGTTCCGTCTCACGTTTTAGAATGAGACTTTGTGTTATTTTGAATACACGCGACGCGGAACGTTCCTGGCGCTCCGCCAGCTCGGATAAACCGGCCAATATTTGACAGGAGACAGTTGAAATACTTGGCGGTTGTCTGCAGCGCTTTGTCCGTCGAGAACAACGTCCAGCGGCCAGACAACGAACACGCGCGAACGAGCAACAACACCTTGAGCAACGTTTTATCTCTCGTCGCCACATTTCTTCTTTCCTCGTTGGTTAAAATGCGCTTTTATTTATTTTTAAAGCTTTGGTTTTACGGATACTACCATTTTTCCGTTTCACGAACTATATGTCGAAATGGACCGGATGGCGACTTTGTGAAAAATACTTTTGAAAACTGTCAAAAGGTTTATAAACAGATAATATTCCAATAATTATATATGTATCAAATTTGTGACAGTCATTTATTTGAAACTTTTATTTTCATTCGTAAATTGTTCATAGAAAAAATTTACTAACTGTTTGAAAACTTTCGTAGCAATTTTCATTATATAATAAAAATTATTATATTTTGTATAAAAAATGTTTGACATTTTCAAATTGCTGCCACAAGATCGTAAGAATTGTTGTTTGATATAAAAAATTCTTAAAATTCCAATACCGATACCGCAGTGAGGCAAAAAATGTATGGTAATTCTTTGGATCATATTTTATGCATTTTTTTGTCCATGTATATAAAAAATGCATTTTCAATGGCAGGGATCTTATGAAAAGTGTTGAGTAACTGAATGGAATTTCTCATGCAGAATTCTTGCTGCTATTCACTGCGAGCCAATAATGGTAGATTTTAAACGGGAAACGTCGTCGATATTGATAGTCGCGCTTGTTTAACCTGTCGGGACGATTCATTTTTAACGCAAATACCGAGATACGTTTTTTCTTTCTTCATTTTCTCATTTTTCCCTTCCATTCTTTCATCGACTTATAAGTTTCCGGGGCATTACTTCAATCGAGATTTGCGAGCGAGTTCCAATCGCGGAAATCAATTTCCGTGGATTCTTCGCGAGATGGGACACGTGAGCTAAAAAATTGCAATCGCCTCTCGCTGAAACAGCGCTATTACAAATTTTCTACGTCACCGGATTAATTCTGCTTTTCGAAGAAAATTAATTTTTTTTTTCCTCGTTTCGAAATAAATATTTCGAGTCGGGAAAAGAATTGTTAGAAAAAATCAGGAAGGGAGAAACAAGAGGGGAAGAATGACATTCAAACGAGACTTTTCCCCCGGTTTTCCTGCTCGCTCGTCCTTTTCCTCCGAGGGTCAGCATGTGCACAAACTCACACCCCCGCACCCTGGACCATTTGATCGCTTTTATTAACTTTTTTTCTTCCTAATCCTGAGGTTATAACTCGGGTCCGGAAAGGAAATTTCTTTCGGGAGCTCCGGGCAATGAGAGAGAGAACGGACCTCGAGTTCCAGCGAAATAAATAAAAGAAAATCATTTAGAAATAGGTCGAAAAGAGTCCACGCGAGCGTGTGCAACGAACGATGTGACACGTTTATGAATAAGAAAAAATATTTAAAAAACCAGGGCAAAAAATCTTATCGATCGGGTAGAGGAAAGCCTGGGAGATAATTTCCACAGTTTCGACTTAAACTCCCTGCGAGCGATCGATAAACTCGGCATTTCCTAAGTTTCTCCTTCACGAAGAATCCCGACATGTTCCAGCAACGTTATTTCCGCATTGTTGCCCACGGGTGCACCGAAATATGGAAGCTTCCGTCGCTTCGCCAATGAAATTAGTCGTCCGAACTCTGCGCGGTTCGTCAAAACGATAAATTAATCAGCTCTCGAGTGCGGAACTCCGAGCACCGAAAATTCCAGTAGTAAATTCCCTACGCGATAAGACACGGGAGCAAAATAAAAAAAAATAGAATATGGGATATATGTATATATCTTGAAAAATGGAGAAAAAGGAAGGAAAAATGAGAGAATTGAAATATTATCGAGAAAATTCTTCATCGTGGAAACCCGATAGCGAATCCGACATTGCATTTCAATGCTCGCGTAATACAGTTCTCCAGTGCAGATATTAAACCGATAAACTATACGAATACGCGGTAAAACAATGGACGTGGGTTAAAGTATATACAATAAAGTGGCACTGAATAGCTCTCGGTTTTAAATCGACAAAGAGCGATCGAAACGCTCTCGTTTATTTTACAAAATAAACGAGAGCCAAGCGTGGACGATAAACGCGATTGGAATGGGACTTTCATTTTCAGACCGCTGGCATCTATTTTTTTCTTCTTTTATTTATCTATAAACACTATTTTTTAACCGTATTCTCATTCGTACATATTATTAGTTTGTTACGTGTTCGGGAAAATAATTTTTTTGACCATATACAAGAATTCATAGACGTCTCAGGAGCGAAAACAGATTTTCATTTTTGCTCGAAGATTCGACATGAAAAGTTGGCTCGATACCCTTCGACGAAACGAGAAATTATAATTCGGATTTGCCCGATTCGTGTCCTCCCTTTTATTCCCTTCCCGCTGCCCCGGCTAAAACAAAAGTTCGATCGAGAGCTTTTTTTTATCAAGATAGACAGAAAAAAAGAGATCGCGAACTTTGATCGACGTTTGTCAACGCGCATATCGACTCTTGACGTGTGGCGATAAACTTCGCAAATTCGTTTTCAAAGAGAAAGTGAGAAAGAAGAGTTAACATTTTTACGATCCTGTATAAAAGGAATCTTTCAATTTTTATTCAAGAGTCACCGTTTTCATTCTATTTTTACCATTTTTTGACAAGAAACGTCTCAGAGACTCGTGGCAAGGACATTTATGGCTGAAAACTTTTGTAACTCTATTTACAGCTATGTAAAGTACTATTTTCTTCGATCCATGGAAAAATGCTCCATTTATAGTTAAATTCTATTTCGACATGCTTTCGTACGTCATTTTTTTCCAACATTGCATGATAATGTCCTTTAATTTTATCAATAAAATATTTGTAATACATTTCCCTTAGAATTGTGCTATACATTTATACTATTAATTAATTTATTTATTTAATTTTACAATTTATTTTTTTAAAAACTAATAAAAATCCCCTGAAAAAATGTTCCATTTTCTATTAATACGAGCAGCAACGCGGCCGCTTTTTCCGTTTCGGCATGTTTGAATAGATGTTTTGCAATTCTTCTAAGCGTATACTCCCTACAATTTCGTATAATG
>JAPYYW010002471.1:0-26691 GCA_030522545.1 Cremastinae sp. A BG-2022a
ACTTCAACACTTGATTACTTGAAAACAATGTAGACGATTTTTTTTCTGAATTTATATAAATTTGTTTAGTGGCAAAGAACGTTCTTTCAAATTTTCATCCTGTTCTTAATGAATTTCGATTCTCTATATTTTTAACATGTAAAACTTCATTTATTTTCGCCAAAGCTATCGAAACCCCTTAAGGTAGTTCTATCGGTCAAATCAAAAGTTCTTATCTCAATTTATCTTAATACCGTGTGGTTTTTTAGCTTAAGTTTATTAAGAAAAGTTATTTTAAATTGTTTCAAAAACAATATACTCAAAATTCAGAGTCATCCAAGGTGACCTGTACTTTTTACATTTTTATGAAAATTAAAAAATCATAATCTCAGGATTTTTTTTTTAAACTTTTTTTAAACTCTTTTTTAAAGATATTTAGTGTTGCAGATCGCAATAATTAACACGTGCTCTTATGGGAGACTGCAGAAAATAGTGATTTTTGACCATAAATATCTCGAGTTCTACGTAGCGAAACCTCTCAAAATTTAATACACAATTGCACATTGTACCAAAGAAGATTTCTGCAAAATTTTAATAAAATCCCAAGAAAACGATTTTTCGATAGAACCACCATAAACTGAATAAATTCGATAAATCAGGATTGATTATTTCCGATAATTGAAACACTCATAGCTTGGCTTTCCAGCGCAAAATCGTAATAATTTGTGTAAACGATTGTAATTGGTCCGGGATACACACAATTAAGGATCAAATGAAAGTAACGATCGTTGATTAGTTACGGCGATGACAGGCTCGAATAATGACGGATCGGAGAGAGAAATCGACCATCCTCCCTCCCTTTGCCCGTCCCACCCCTCCTCCTCACCTCTCCCGAAAATTATTGGAGGGAGAGCGAGCGAGAGGATTCGCCCGTGAGGCGAAGCGAGGAAAAATGGGCGTTCGTTCGCGCCTCCGAGTTATTCAAAAAGACGTCCAATTATCGTTAATTCGTCGGATTGCCTCGAAAAACGACACGGAGAGAGAGAGAGAAAAAAAATTGAGATAGAGAGAGAGAAAGAGTCAAAAATTCCACCGAGGATTCTCCTTTTATTTTTTTTTCAATTTTTCTGTCTCTCTCTCTCTCTCTCTCTCTTTTTCGTTTTTTTTTTCCGGCCTACCTGCTGACACGTTTTTCGTCGGGGAAAAAAAGTGAAAAGTCATTTCGAGCCTGGCCAAATTCGAGGCCTCGTTAGCCTCAACTTCTGTCAGTCTGACCATTCTATTTTTTTCTTGGAGAATTATTGTTATTATTAATTTTTTTTATATCTCCTTTTCACCTGGCGACTCATCGCAAGCTCTTATTTTCCTTCGCTCTTCGGCTCGACTCGTAATCGTTCCCCACTTCGGTCTTAAATTACTTTCGACACGCCAGAAAACATTTATTCAATCGTATATACACGCCTTGACAAAAATTGAAAATTTAATCGTGATTCGTGTCGACTATTTGGCTTTTTTTTCGATCTACCTTTACATTAACGTTGATCGATTTACTTTCAATAAGATTTTCAATTATTTTTAATAAATAAATTGTTTACATTAAAAAAATATTTTAATTATTATGAAACATTGAAATTATTTTGTTTTTAATTTATAGATTTTTAATTTAGCGATTTAGTTTTCCATAGTTATGAAAATGATCAAAAACTAAAAAATATTTTGGAAAAAATAAATGTGTCAAAAATTTATTAATATAATTTATCCAAAAAAATTGACTTCAAATGAAAGAAATAAACTCAGATTAATTATTTTGATTGTTCCTCGCAGAATGTGTAAAATAAGTTTATTATCGTCAATCGATTTAGTTTCAATAAGCTCGATTCTCAATTATTTTTAATATATAAACTGTCTACATTAAAATGAAATTTGAATTATAAAAAAAATTGATCGAGTCTTATGTCCAATATTGAAATAATTTATTTTTAAATTTACAAATTTTTAATTTAGGGATTTAATTTTTCATGATCATCAAAATGATCAAAAACTAAAAAAAATATGGTGGAAAAAACGAATGTGTCAAAAAAGTTATTATAATGTAATTTATCAAAAAAGGACTTTAAATAAAAGAAATAAACTCAGACCAATTATTCGATTGTCCCTCGAAGAATGTGAGAAAAAATTAACTCCATTTCAAATTTACTTTAAAATATATTCGTTCAAATAATTTTATGTAATTATAATTAAAAGAAGTCAAAAGTAGTGCCAAAATTAATATGACCAGAATGAAAATATAAATAAATGATTAAAATAAAATTTGATCATTATTTTATTGCGAGATAGTGAGGCGAGGGATACTTCGAATGTATATATATTTTTTTTAAATTTCCCTCGTCGACGTCACTCGATTCGAAACAACCAGTAATCATCCTGTCACGTTAAACCTCACCTACAATTTTGAGATCGTTCGTAATTGTACATTTTTCGTTCTCCCTCGTCTCTCTCTCTTGCTCTCGAGATTCAATTGGGCTCTTTAGGCTCGATGCCTTATTACGAGAATAGAATCGTGAGCGAATGAAAGAAAGAAAAAATAAAAATAAGAATATGTAATATGGAAAATATCGACGTGAAAAGAAAGAATGTCAGAATTAAGAAGAAATAAAAATAAAACGCGATAAATAAAATAAATAAATAAAAATAAAGAAAACAAATAAAATAAAATAAATAGAATAGATTAATTAAAATTAAATGAAATAAATAAAATAAATAAAATAAATAAAATAAATAAAATAAATAAAATAAAACAAAATAAAACAAAATAAATTAAATAAAATGAATAAAAATAAATTAGAGAAATAAATTAGGTAAAATAAATAAAAAAATAAAAACAGATCATAAAAATAATAATAGTGATAAAATGGAAGATGAGCTTATTTCGAGGGAGTCCGTCTTCGAGTGTTGACTCAGGGAACTCGAGGTATTTCTCGAGGATTTCAAATTTCCTCTCTCTCGCTCTTTCAGTATTTTTCTTTTTCTCTTTCTTTCGGTTCGCGTCGTCATTCGGGACTCGAAAATTTTTCGAGAGCGAAACGACGCACGAAATTGGCCATTTTGAAAATTTTATTTACTTTTTTCTCGTGTCTCTCGTTTTTCTCTCTTGTCATTGTTGCGAACGTTTTAGGGTCAAAGTTAACGTCAGAGACTCACCTATGACGACGCTTCTTCTTCTTCTTTTTGCTGAAGCCGGACAGGCCGTCGACCGTGAAGTCTTTCCCGGATTCGATACTGTGCCCGACTCCTGAAAAAATACAAAAAACATCACAAATTATACAAATTATTATAATAAATTATATTATTCTCAAATAAAGTATGAAGTTTGTTCATTTTATTTTTTTTATGATTGTTTCATTGGTACTTAAAAAAGTACACGTTTCTGGAAAATTACGTAAAAATGTCGTAAAACGTTCAAAATATCACTATCAACCTTCTGACAACCAATTTTTCAAAAGATATTCAAAAAAATTTCCTTGTTTCGTTTTATTAAGGGTGTTGAGTTCGTAGAGCAAAAAATCAAAAGTTTGACAACGCTTTTCTCCCATACGAAGTCGTATTGAGAGTAAATATTTATTAAGAAAAGTTGCTGCAAATCAACTGAAAAAAAAGTGTAATTCAAGGTCATTAAATGACAGGTTTACTCTCTATGTGATTGCAAAAAAAATGATGACATTTTTTTGAAAAATTAGATAAAGCTTTTTTAAGACCATACTAAGATCAGTGCAAAATTTCACTTAAATTAGGAAGCTCGTTATTGAAATATTTATTATACAAAATTGCAACTTTTGACACGTGCTCTCACGGGAAGGTACAAATAGTAGCCATTTTAACAATTAATATCTCAATGAGAAGCTTCCTAATCGTCGTAAAATTTTAACACATTTTAGAGATGTTACTTAATATTATATAAAATTTTCAATAATTTTCCATCATTTTTGATTTAGAACACGACACCTTAAGGATGAATTGGGATGATTTTTAAAATGGTAACGATTGGCTAAATTTTTTATACGTTGTTTCAAAATTTATGAAAAATTGTATCAAATTTCAAAGTGATTCACTAAATGGGTTCCAAGTTGTGACATTTTTAATCATCTGAATTTCAACATTGCTATCCTTATAGAAAATTTCTATATTTGCCTTGAATATAAACAAAAAATGCTTAAGGCACTGTCAAATTAATTAAATATATTTAATTCACGATTATGATTATGAGTTACAAATTTGAAAACTTTCCACTAAATTTTTTCATTTTTAATGGTTTAAATAATACTAATTATCAAAAGTATTCGAAAAATGTGCTTAAACTGTTTCTTGATATAAAAATAACCAAAAAAATGGACAAATTTATAACAAAAATATGAAATATAATTTTTATTAATCAGTCATGAAAATAGTATAATTACGCACCTAGATGTCAAATTTGAAAAATGTCATATTTCAATTTTATATACATTACTCAGCTCAATATTGTACCTTTTAAAAATTTCTACAGATTTTTACAAACTTACAGATCACAAATATAAAAGATTAAAAAGAAAATGGTTGAATCTAAAAATGCGAAATATTTGAAAGCGTCTCTTGGTAAAATTGAGTCGAATAAGTTTAAAAAAAAATTTCAGTGAATAACGAATAAATGAATAATTCAGCGATATAAGTTCAATTACGAGGCAGAGTTTTAATAAAATATATAAAGCAAAGTTTTCGCAAGTATCCAGCTCGTTATTTTATCGTCGTCGAGCTGAAAAGGAAGAGATGAGAAAAAGGGTAAGAAAACTCTTCGGGCTCTTCTAATTGACGATTAAATTCGACGAAGCGAAACCAGGAGGCGCGTACGAGCTCGCGATCCTCGTCTGAAAGCGGTACCGGGATCGAATTACCCATTACACCGCCGTCGGCTGAGACAGGACATCCGAATTTCGATCCTGCCATCGATTCCCCACTTTTACTTTCCCCTCAAACCAACCCCCCGAAAATAGTGGAATATTTTTAAAAATTGCATTTTATTTCAACACTATTTACCTTTTTTACATTCCAATTTGTTTTACTTTTTAAAAATAGTATGCAGGGTGTAAAAAATAACGATGAATGATATTTACGTGTCATGGAAAATTTTATAGAACACGAAAAAAGTTTAAACCTAAAAAAATAGTAAAAGATTTTTCAATCTCATTGCATTTTAATGCAATTTAACATTTTTATATTACAATTTGTTTTATTTAAAAAAAATACTGTGCAGGGTGTAAAAATAACGATTAATGATATTTACGTGTCATGGTAAATTTTATAGAACACTAAAAAAGTATGATGTCCAAGAAATAGTAAAAAAAATTTCAATTGAATTGCATATTTTAATACAATTTACCTTTTTTACATTCCAATTTGTTTTATTTTAAAAAAATATTATTCAGGGTTTAAAAAATAATGATGATTGATATTTACGTGTCATGGAAAATTTTATAGAACACTAAAAAAGTTTAATCCCAAAAAAATAGTGATAGATTTTTCAATTGCATTGCATTTTAATGCAATTTAACATTTTTACAATCCAATTTGGTTTATTTAAAAAAATACTATTCAGGGTGTAAAAAATAACTATAAATGATATTTATGTGTCATGGAAAATTTTTTAGAACACTAAAAAAGTATGACACCCAAAAAATAGTGAAAAATTTTTCAATTGCATTTTAATGCAATTCAACATTTTTACATTTACATTTACATGGATTGCATTTAAACACAATCTAATATTCTTTACACTGCATTTTATTTTATTTTAAAAAACATTATGTAAGGTGTAAAAAATAAAGACAAATGCATTTACTTGTTATATGAAAAATATTATATAAAGTACTAAAAAAAATTACATTATATTAATTTTTGCAACTACAATACGTATAGTTACAACTAAATATTACAAAACTTTTCGATACTTGAAGAATTATAGTGCAATGAAAAAAATAACGATATGTGCAGTTACATATGTAATTTATATCGTAAGTTCGATTCTTCTTTCCCTTTTTATTGATTCAAACACTTGAATCGAATTGATTTGTCTGCCAAAAAAAGACAAGATGAAAATTTTAACTTCGTTAATTTTTAAGCACACTTTGTATATTTAAAAAAAAATTCATATGTGAGACTTCGAGTTTGAAAAATACAATGTTTTCGAGAGTTTTTGTGCACAATTAATTTTTTAGGCTCGATCGTCACGCTCGAATTACTTTGAGGAGGAGGTACTTGCAGGACTACTCAGTCAATTAACTCTTCGACGGGTGCATATGAAAAACTTGTGCAATAGCAAAAAACTTGTGCAAAAGGACGAGGTACTTGCAGGACTATTCAGTCAATTGACCCTTCGACTGGTGCATTTTAAAAACTTTTGCAAAAGCACGTGCAGGGTCTTATTGGATCAGAACCTATTCTATTCTTCATTATAAAATGGAACACATTTTTATTAAATTAAAAAAAATGCATTAAAGATTCACATGAAAAAAAATTTAATACCAAGCATTGAATATTTTCAGTATCAATTTTTAAATTTAGTAAAATGTGTTTAAACGAACGAAAAAATCGTTTCATCTTTAGTTCAATTAAATTTTACTTTAGTAAGTTTTCGTTAAATAAAAATTATGAATTTATTGAATTAGAAAAATAGTAAAATTTATTTTTTTAAATTTAATTTATTTATTTTTATTTAAAAAACAAATAAATTTTACTATTTTTCTAATTCAATAAATTCAAATAAAATAAATTTTACTATTTTTTCATTTTCTTTTTTATGAAAATGAAATATGTGTATACAGTTTGTTAACTGTTCAATGGCGGCAGTCTATTTAAAAAATAATTATAAAAGAATTTTAAAAAAAGATTTCTAATATTTTATTTTGTTCTAAGATATTTTTATGCTTTGTAAAAAATATAATCTGCTGAGCCACATTTAAAATTTGACAAAAAATTTCTTTGAAACACTGACAAGAACGTCTTTTCAAAAATGTATCCAATTCTTTAATTAAAATATCAATTATTTGTTTAAAAAAGACAATCTTGTTTGCACACTAAAAATTAATAAAAACCAAGAATAATAATGTGATAAACTATTAATAATAACTACAATAATAGTCGCAATTATAAATAATTTCTCTCGCTAACGAGCTCGCGAAATAATGGGTGAGGGTGAAAATTTCGTGGACTAGAATGCGAACGTGACAGAAAAATGGGTGGAATTATGGAGTGAGAGAATTAAAAAATGTGAGAGAGAGAGGGCAAAAAGCTCTGAAATGGTCCAGTGCTTTCACCTGCATTCCCAGCTAATTAACTATTAATTAAAAGCTTTAATTACCATCTGTACCTCGACTAATTGCTCTCTGTGCTCGGAGAGAAGCATTTTCTGCCCAATTATTGCTTTTTTCTTCGTCTTTTTTTAAATTTTTATTTTAAAAGTATAAATTCGTAATTACTAGTGAAGTATGGCTACATGAATTTTCATTCCCGAGAGAAATTTTCATTCCCTCTAATTGTCCATTTTAATATGGACAACTATTATTATTATTATTTTATTATTATTATTATTATACTATCACTTCCACTGTCAAAATGTTTTCTCAATTACTGTACATAATAATAATTTTTACTTGATAAATTATTATGTAAAAATAAATATAAATTAACGTAATTAATTAAAAAATGAAAAAAAAAATGAAAAAATTGACAAGTGATTCAGATTGACCTCAAATTTTTAAAAAATTCAAACAAATTTATTTCTTATTCTTGATTATTCCTAGAATGGAATTACTTATGTGTAGCTCGGCGAAAGAATATTTTGTTATTTCTCGAACTTTTTGTTCTCCTTTAAAGTAAGAGAGAAGGGAAGGTGGAAGAGGGAAGATCGAAAAAAAGTGACGTGGCGAGTCGAAGAAAAACATTGAAGGAAAATTTCCGGAAGGGAGACGAAACGGGATGAGGAAGGCCAACGTCTACTCCGGACGCTTGCCATCTGGTGAGAAACGTCTCGTCGGACTCTCCCGGGAGGGAAATCAAAAAAATGGGATAAAATAAAGCGATCCGGAGTGAATATTGTTTCGAAAAAGCTTTCTCGAATTTCTTGGCGAAAAAAAAATTGAGTGACAGAGTTGTGTCTCTGACATTGGATGGAAATAAAATTAAATTGAATTTTGTAAACTAAAATGAACTCATCAAGATCGATACGAAAAAAATTATTAAATATAGAAAAAAAGAAGAGAAAATTATTAAAATTAAAATTGAAATAATAAAAATTTAATATTAAAATGAAAATTAAAAAAATGTAATATAAAAAAGGAAATTAAAAAGTGCATTTAAAAAAATCAAAAATTCAAAAGAATACAAATAAAATGGAAGGTAATAGATCAATAAGAAGAAAGGGAGAAATAAAATGATATTGAAATCAGCATAAAAAAACAATAGCCAATGAAATAAAAGACAAAACATGAAAAAAATAAAAAACATATAGCATCAAATAAAGTAAAATGAAGAAAAAAACAAGAATGAACACAAAAAAGAAATAGATCGAAACAAAAATAAAATAGAATATTAAAATAAGTAGAGAAGACAACCCTTGACAAAATTTATAAAAGCATCCAAGGGTGTTAAAAAAAAACCAATAATTACCGAATAACGAATATAAAAAAAAAATATATCTCGATAATCCCGATAATTTTTCGCGACAAAGGACGAGTCTGGGGAGCGTAACGAGGGATCGTCGGTGGATGAGCGTCGAGAGGGTGCGAGCAGGAAGTCTGCTCGTATTTGTGTACAGTAATCGAGAGAGGAGAGCAAATACGAAAAATATTTGGGGGAGAGAGAGAAAGATCGAGATCAGGAGAAAGAGAGAAGGTAAAAAATAAAATAAAACCGAAGAAAGGGAAAAAAAATTGAAAAAGGGGGTAGTTTTTGGCTCGGTGGTGGTAAGTGCGATTGTGCGAGGGTAGGAATGCGTTCGGGGGGTTGAGAGCCGGTGGCTGTTGGCGCGCTGGCTCGTTACCAGGCAACCGAGTTACAAAGGAGCCCGGCAATGGCCAATGGCTGCTCTCGAAACCCACCCCCCACCCCCGGGGAGCCACCGAAGCTTCCACTCCTATTTTCTCCCCTAACTTGGCTTGTTTTCGTCGCTTTCGAGAGTACGAAGACGAAAAGGAGCTTTTCCTTTAGTAGCTGTTAAAGCTTCGAGCTTTTCTCACCCCCTCGTCCATCCTCTGGAAAGCTAACCTCGCTTTTTCCTTCTCTCTCCCCACTCCCCATCCTTTTTATTTTCACTCTTCAACCTCCTTCGCTCTCTCCAACTTTTTATTTCGCGAGCTTTTTTCCTTACCCCCGCGAGCTTTTTGTTTTTCTAACCCCTAAAGCTCGTACGAGCTTTTCATCCCCCAACGTCACATTTTTTTTCTCCTTCCTTTTCTCGCTATTCTCACACAGACTGGCCCTTGGCCAGGTTAACCAAACGAGCTTTTCACGAGCTTTTTGATCCTTAGGCTTTTCTCTTTCTTTTTTTTTCTTCTTAATTTATTTTTTTCCCTCTGCTTTTTCTTCCTCTTTCTCGTCTTCTTCAAATCCTTTCGCCGGAGATAAATGGGAGTCGTGAAATGCTTGTAACAATTATGAGGATAATTACGAGCGGCGCGAGCACGAAAAATGTTAATTTGAGGAACGTCGAGGTAAGGAGATTACCCTCGGAGATTTTTCGCCGGGGAGAGTCTCGCCTCGGGAAAATTGCGCAGCGTTATTTTTTCTCGGATTACCGGGGGTTGAATAAACACGGGAAACGATGTGGTGAAAAGAAAAGCTACTCTTTTTTCATTATTATTAAGAACCGGGATAAAAAAAATTGCGAAGCCTGAGGAATTAACTAAATTTATAATAAGGGAAGAAAAATTTGTTTCGTTCTTTGTTTGTAACAAATGTGTTAGAAAAAAATCGCCTGAAATTGCAATAGCGTTCTGAATAGTGTGTGGATTTTTTAGAAAATTGAAACTGGAACATTTGAAAATCATAAAGATTAAAATAAGGGAATGAAAATAAACAAAACTTAGATAATTAATTAATTGAGAAATTAAAGAGGAAACTTTTAAAATATATTTTTGTGGAAATAAATTGGAATCTGTTCTTTAAAACAAAATTAAAAATAGTAAATATGGAAAATTACTAAAATTGTCTTTAAGGGAGGAAAATTACCATTTCTACTTGAATTTATGTACGATAATAAGTAGATTAAGGATTCCAATATACGTAGTATTCCAAAATAAGTACTTTTAAAAAATTTGTTAAATTAAGGGAGCATTTTGTTTTAAATTTTCCAGAGAAAAAAAAGTAGTATAGGGGTTGTAGCTTTTTGAAAAAAAAAGTAAAACTAAAAAATAGTAAAAATAAAAAAAAATAAGTAAAATTTTGAAATAAGTTTTCTTTTTTAATTTGCGCATGGAAAAAAAGTAGGTTGGGGGTTGGAACGCGTTGTCGCGTCGTAAGGGGGTGAATCGGTGTCCCGCGAGGTTTCTCGGTGCGCGTAGCACCCCCTTGGGACGTCTTGCGACGCCACTTGTACCGGTTTAAGGGCGAGCCACCCCCTCCCCCCGTGCCTACTAATCCGAAAATTTCATTTGCCGAATCTCTTTTCTTCACTGTCCCATCGAGGTCCGCGCGTCTCGTCCGCAAAATCCACAAAAACCAACCCCCGAAACTCTCATCCCGTATTCATTATGACGACGACTTGGGAATTGACGCTTTGTGCTCATAATTGAAAATTTGGCTCGATTACGTACACTCTTTTTTTAGGGGTTGAAACAAATTTTCTTTCCCCCGTCCGCACACTTTTTCCACCCTTCCGGGAAATGTTTTTTTTTCATCCCTAAAAACACCGAAAAATAAAAAAGAAAACAATTTTTTTTTAAATTATTTTTACAGTCGTAGATTGTTTTTTTGTTAACTAAATTTTTTTTGTGTTTTGAAAAAAGAAATTTTTTCGTTATTTTTGGAATGGTAAAATCGGTTTTTTTAACGTTGACATTTTTTAATTCGATAACTAGTTCGACGGGGTTGCTTTGTCAGACCGGAGTCGACGCAACCCCCGAGGAAATTACATCGCGTAGCTCACTGATTTGACACGCCATATCGAGCGAATTTTCTATCTCTCGCTCTCTCTCACTTTCGTCACGCCTTTCCGACGAATTCACCCTCGAAAAATACAGTAAAAAATGTATGGCAAGAAAATAAAACTGGAAAAATTCAAGGAAGAAAAAATGAAAATTTCAACGTGATCATTTATATAAAAAATTAAAATTTCACCAAAATCATTAATAAAAAAATAAAAATGTAACCTAAAATGTAAATTTTGTTTCATTTTTAGTAGAAAATGTATTCATTTAGCTTTTTTTACATAAATATTTTCATATTCGTAGTTTTTAAGTAATAATCGTAAAACGAGAATCAGAATTATAAAAATAAGTGTGTTACTTTCGATATCCAAAGAAATAGTGAATAAATTTATAAATTTGACTAATTTATCATTAAAAAATTCACTTTGATCAGGAACTATGTATATTGAATGTAAAAAATGGCAATATAATATAAAATCCATATTTGACAAATTTATCAGGAAAATAAATTTTGCTCACTTTTGCAAATTTATCGAGTATATTTCTCAAGGATTCCAACGCAAAAATAATATTGGTAAAATAAAAAATTTAAACAATTATGGCAATATAATATAAAGTCAAAATTTGACAAATTTGTGAAGAAAATTAATTTGCTAATTTTTGCAAATTTATCGAATATCTTTCTTAAGAATTCCAACGTAAAAATAATATTGGTAAAATAATAAATTAAAAAAATTAATGGCAATAATAGTCAAAATTTGACAAATTTATCAGAAAAATAAATTTGCTAATTTTTGAAAATTTATCATATATCTTTCTTAAGGATTCCAACGTAAAAATAATATTGGTAAAATAATAAATTAAAAAAATTTATGGCAATAATGTAATATAAAGTCAAAATTTGACAAAATTATCAGGAAAATAAATTTTCTCCCTTTTTAAAATTTATCGAACATTTTTTTCAATGAAAAACGCAATTCCAACGCAAAAAAAATATTGGTAAAATAATAAATTTAAACAATTATGGCAATATAAAATAAAGGCAAACTTTGACAGATTTGTGAAGAAAATAAATTAGCTGACTTTTGCAAATTTATCAAATATCTTTCTCAAGGATTCCAACGTAAAGATAATATTGGTAAAATAATAAATTTAAAAAATAATGTAATATAAAGTCAAAATTTGACAAATTTATAAATTTGCTCGCTTTTGCAAATTTATCGAACATCATTCTCAAGAATTCCAACCCAAAAAAAAAATGGTGAAAGTTCGACCTGTCGAAAGGTGCATGAAGGCGAGAAAAGGAGGGGGTTTGTTTCTGGGGGTGGGAAACAAATAGCGCGGGGCGAGAAGTTGGCAGGGCGAAGAAGTTTGTTTGCCGAAGTAATTCAGCTGTCATTCCTAGTGCATTATTTAGCGGATTGGAATATTCATTTGCTGGCTAAGTAATTCGGGGAGCATCGAGGGGTGAAGAAGTGGGAGGAGGGGGGAGAAGCGGTGTCGATGGGCAAACTCGGTCCCTTCGCCGAAAAAAAAGGAGAAGAAAAAAAATGAACAAGCTCAGGGACGACGCGCTCCAACGATTGAATTGACCAAATTGATTCGACCCCAAAACACGTCCCGGCGACTCCGTTACACGACCCGAGACACTTACAAGTCCGTTACGTCCTACACTCGACGAAATAATCCCTAATCTACCGAAACATCCCCCGGGAAACATCCCTCTCTCTCTTTCTCTCTCTTTCTACACATTTCAACCCGACGACTAACCAGAAACATTTGCCATTTACACCCCAATGCATCTCGCAACCCTCTGCCAACATTTTACTATTTCATCACATTTCGCTTTTTCTACTTATTTTGCTCCGTCTCTCATACAGAGACCTTTTTTTCGCACGCCAATAATAAATAATCGTTCGAAACTTTTGACTATTTTTAGGAATAATTTTTCATCTTGCACATTTTCTTAAAAAAATCTTTTATTCTATTTTTTTGTCATATTATATATACTTTTTTTTCGATTTCAAGATCTTATTCGAACAGAGCTTTTTTCCTCGCACTGATGGGTCTGGCAGAGACATGAAAATTTTTAATTACGATATATTTTTTGCTACTTGATGTAATTAACTTTAATAAGGGTGATTTTTTGAGATTTTTGAATAACGAAGCGAATGGCATAGGAATTATGTTAATAGATCAGATATTTAAAAAATTATCACGCCTTGAAAATTTTATATTTTATATTATGTATTGAAAAATTTAAAAAATAAAAAATCAGTTTTTTGGCTTGGTCAATATGAATTTTTTGATTATCCCCCAAATAATTATTTTCGTTATCTACGGGAAATTTATGATCAAATAGGTTTCTAAAAAAAAGAAAATAAAAATTTTACGAGTTTTTAAGGGGGGTCACACTGGGTCTTGTAGACCCATGAAAATTTCAATTTGCAATATATTTCCTTTCTCTTGATGAAATTAACTTTATTCGTGGTGATCTTTAGAGATTGTTGAAAAACAAAGAAAAAAAAACATAGGAATTATATTAATACATCATTTTTTAAAAAAATGATGACACCTTGAAGAAGTAAGCCTTCAAAAATTCGCAAAATTTTTTCAATTTTTTTTTATATTAAGAGCCTATATTCGATTAAAAATTTCCAATACATGACGAATATACTACCAACTTGGAGCACAATCCAAGAATTCGTATAAAAAAATTGAAAAAACTGATTCAAAAATGAGTTTTTTGACTTAAAAAATTCAAAAAACTAACCCAAAAATCAATTTTTTGGCTTTTTCAACATGAATTCTTTCATTGCCCCCCAAACAATTATTTTCCTTATCTATGAAAAATTTCTGATCAAATGGACTCCTAAAATAAAAAAAAATAAAAAAAATTTTGTGAATTCTATTTCTCTCACTTTTTGCTTGCTTCTTTTTCAAGCGTACTCTCACACTTTTGTTATTATCGTGATTAGAATAATTGATTATTTATTAAATCGTAGCCCATTGTTCTTGAAACTGGAAAAATAACGAGCACGTGTAATTTCATTCCTCACGCTCGTTTCTCTCGGTCACTGTTTTTTTTTTGTTTTTTTTTCGTAGAATCCTAGCTCGGTAAGAGCGAAATATATTCGCGGTCGCGAGTCGCACTCCCGTTTCATTTTTATCCACGTTTCTCGCAACGGGCACTCCGGGCACGATTTTTTGTCTCCCGGGGGCCTGAATTTAGGCGGAGGCCATACTGAAACACGAGACGAGCCGAGAATATGGTGTGAATATTATGATGGCCGAGCATTCAACTGTCACTTTGGCCCACAATGAGCAAAGTGTTGATTGCCACGAAAACAAGATTTCTTCGCTCTCTCTCTCTTTTTTTCCCCTCCCCCTTCCTCCTTCTGGCTCGTTTCTACAATTCGAAGCTTTTTTTTGTTCTTCAGCTTCTTCTTCTTCTTTCTCCTCTATTTTTTTTCTCTCCCGGACGTTTTTTTTCCCCGCCAGAGTCTTGTCGGGGGTCCAACAACTTCTTTTTTTTTTGAAACTCAGCGAAAATTCGCGAGGAGAGAGTCTCGAGAGAAAAGCTCTCGAGATGAAAAATTAGTAAGAACAAGCTCTTCAGGCAAAAAATGTCGAGAAAAAATATTTAAAAAAAGAGGGGAAAACATTCAAAAAAGGGTTTAGAGAAAAAATTTTTTTTAGAAAAAGCTTGACTTGTGAAAGCTTTTGAGAGAAGAGCTTGCAAGCTCGACAGATGCTCACGTTACAGAGCTTGAAAACGTTTGTATTCATTGAAATGTTAAGAGACGTAACAAGGTAAAATTTGTCCTTCGGGTGTATCGCATCTCGACGTTATTGGAAGTAATTTTACTCGAAAGCTCGAAAGCTTAAGTTATTGTTGGACTACGCTTTTCTCTTCTAAACATCATTATCTCTAGCATCTTCTGAAGGACTCGATAATTTTTTTAATTGGAAAAAAGATAAGAAAAATATCTTGAAATGAGAATAAACAAGAAAAAAGCTTTCAGGGGATAAGCTTCTCAGAGAAATCGATGTACAGAAATTGAAGAAAAAATGCACAAGGAATGACTGCAGAATAACAACTTTATCAGAAGCTCTAAAAACTCTATCAGGATAAAGAAAGTACAGGAAAAATAGGGGCTCAATAACAGATCAGAAAGTAAAACAAGAATGTACAAATATTAGTCGGAGCTTGAAAGCTTCAGTATAATTAATCGTTTGAATAGATCAAATGTTGACATCAGTGATGTTATTAGGATTCGTTTAGCTTATCATCAAACTTTTACTTGAACATGTTTTAATGGACGTAACAATTTGAAGAATTTCTGAAGAAAGCTTAGAGTGAAAGAAAAATGTATAAAGATTGACTTCAACATTAAAAACATTTAAGAAACAAATATTTTTAAAACAGTTCTTTAGGGAAAAAAATTCTTTTTTAAATTTAAAAGAGAAATGTAACAAAGCGTGAGAACGAAGAAACTCGAGAAAAAGAAAATTCAAAAAACTTTCTCAAAAAATGCTAACTATAAGAACAATTCCGAAGCAAGAAAAGTTTCCGAAAAAAGCACTAAAAAGCCCTCCAGAAAAATTCACGAAAAAAGCTCAAGAGAAAGCCCATAAAAGCTTAAAAATGGAAAGGGGCAGCTTTCGAAAAAGTGCTCCCAAAAAAAGTAAGAAGCCCCGCTGAAAAAAAGCTCCGAGCTTGAAAGCTGGGAGAGTGTCGCTCAGCAAGAAAACGTTCGTATTAATTAAAACGTAATAAGAGGTTAAAAGCTGAAGTACAATTTGTCGTTTAAATAAATCCAATCTCGACGTTCGTGGGAGTAATTTTGCTTGAAAGCTCGAAAGCTCGAGGCTAGTTTGAAAGAGGGACGAACGTTTCGGGGTGTTGGGGGGAGTAGGAGGGGGGGGGAGATGGAAGAGAGAGCTTGCAAGTCGGTCCATAGTTTTCGAGGCTACGAAAGGGTTTCGTGGCACGAAGGGGATGCTGCCAAGCGCACGGGGGGGAGGTATGGGGGGTGGCGAGGGTTGGGGTGGTGATAAGGGTGGTAAGGGGTGAAAGGGGGGTTGAACCGCGCGGGAGGGACTGCCAGGGGTGGATCCGAAGCTCGAAGACGCGGAATTTCTGGCACGCCGTATATTGCGACTCCTGGGCTTCGCAACGTTGTTAAAGGGTTGCAAAAGCGTTTATCCGAGCGGCGAGAGGAAGCTGCCTGGACACTGCCTGCCAGGGATGGGCCCCGGGCACGGCCATTTACTTCATTATGTCATTAAGCTTAATGGCCCCGTACCTAACTCGACTACTCTCGCTTCCTTTCCTCTCCTATATCTCCCTTCGTCTCCCTCGCCCTTCCCGACTCTCGTTCCACCGACCACTACAACCCCCCCTCCCCCTCGCCACCCCTCCTCTCACCCCCTCGCCAGGCACCCTGGACCGGCGAATATTTTTCACCATCGCTTTTCCGAGCTTTTTTCCTGCAAGCTTCAAAGCTCTCGGATATTTTTTATTGAGCTTTTTTTATTGAGCTTTTTTTTAATAAAAGTTTTTCACTCTCGGCTTTTGCAACGTTTTATTTGCAGTCGAGAGCTTTTTTATGAATTTTTTTTTGTGTCGCTGGTGAAGGACGAATTTTCGGTTGGGGAGAATCCGCAGCGAACGCTCCGGGACTCCTCCCGTCGGATCTCGCTCGCGTTCGAAACGAACAAAACGAGCCTAAGACTCGTGGAATTTTAATTAACTCGTCGATACAAGGAATTGTTCGTTTTTTGTAATTTTACATAATATTAAATAATATCTCGAAAACGTAATATAAAAATATGTCGACCATTAGAAAGCTAGATTGGATTTATTCAGATAAATAATTATTGTTAAAAATGGCTATTGTCTGTATATTTTCTCATAAAATCACGTGTTTTGAGTTGCTATTTTGTACAATGAATATTCAAATACCAAGCTTTCTAATTTAAGTAAAATTTTGGACTGACCTTTGTATTCCATTAAAAAAACTTTATCTGATTTTTAAATAAATTTTCATAATTTTTTTAATGCAATTACACCGAGAGTAAGCCTAATTGGATTACCTCGAATTTCAAGTATTTTTTTTTTTCAGTGAATCAGTATTAACTTTTTAAAATTAATAAAAACTTTTAAATGTATGATGTTAAGGAAGTTTTATCTATCTATTTCAAAAAAAATTTCATTATATTTTAATGCAATTATACTGAGAGTCAGTCGTTGGATTATCTCGAATTTCAAGTATGCATGTCTTTTTGAATCCGTAAGTATTAACTTTTTTTTAATTAATTTAAGCTTTTGTGTATGGCGTTAAGAAAGCTTTATCTCATTTTTCAATAAAATTTTATCATTTTTGTGCAATTAAACAGAAAATAAGCCTGGTCTTGAATTATCTCGCATTTCAAGTACGTATGTTTTTTTTTTCAGTGAATCTAAAATTAATGAAAACTTTTAAGTATGGCGTTAAGGAAGCTTTATCTCATTTTTCAATAAAATTTTATAATTTTTGTGCAATTACACAAAGAGTAAATCATTGGATTCCTTCGAAATTCAAGTATGCTTTTCTTCAGCAAATCAGTAACATTTTTGTTAAATTAATCTAAACTTTTAAGAGGCTTTGCATGGGACAATAATAATATCAAACTCATTAATTTTTTGCTGCAGGAACTCGACACCCTTTTTTTCGTTTTAAAGTTTTTACTATGGATTAAATTGACCCTAAAATATTGACTTTTTGTCAAGTTAAAAAGAAAATGATATTTTTGAGTGTCTCGTCGACAGCTTCTTCCTGGCGGTTCCGGTCGACTTTTCTCACTGTTATTATTTTTTCCCTTCTCTCTCTTTCTCTCTCTCTCTTTCGTGTCCCTTCACACGTGTCCATGGACGAAAACACGTGGTACTCTTCAACGAGGTGTTGAACCGTCTGCCCGGCTGTTTACCGAGTAATCCAATATTACAGAATTCAGGGAGAAAATTTCTCACTTCGAAACGTCATATTAACTCTGGCGCCAGACACGAGAGAGCTCTTTCTCCTTTTACTCTCTCCGATTCGCCTATTTTTCGCTCCGGTCCCGGAACTCCCGGCTGTGTCTCGTTACGAAATTTCGTCGCGTCAAAATTCACTCGGAGCTTCCGGGCTTCGTCATTTCAAAAAAAAAAAGGAAAAAAATGTCAGTTTGTGACAATAACGATCAGTTTTTTTCAATGGTTAATTATTCGTTTATTTTACGAAAATTTATATTTATTTTTTTATGTTTAGTTTATTCATTGTAATTTTTTATTGACAATCTTATTTGTAGTATTTTTCTTGTAATTAATGTAATTTTGGTTTTTATTATTTTGGCTCATGTATATTTTTAATGTTCTTGCAAAATATTTTTAGTCATTTTTAATCCTAAATATCTTGAAATCTAGATGGTAAAAACCATCTTAAAATTTTGCACATCTCTTTAATGTACTTGAGAGAAGCTTTCTTAAGTTTTTTTAAAAAATCCTAAGATTATGAATTTTTTAATTTTCGTACGTAAGTATAGTAAGCACAAGTCACCTTGGATGACCTTGAATTTTGAGCACGTTGTTCTTGAAACAATCAGCAACAATTTTTCTTAATAAACTTAAGCTCTAAAACCACATGGTATGGAGATGAATTGAAATAAAAAATTTTTATTCGACTGTACCTACAGAACTACCTTAAATAAACAAAAAAAATCATAAATTTTTTAATTTTCGAAAGAATCCTACAGTTCCTTTTTAATTTTTACAATTAAAAAAAAGTACAATCTGTACAGCTTTTTTGCAACAATTTGCAAAAATTTGCAACAATTTTTCTTAATAAACTTAAGCTCTAAAACCACATGGTATGGAGATGAATTGAAATAAAAAATTTTTATTCGACTGTACCTATAGAACTACCTTAAATAAACAAAAAAAAATCATAATTTTTTTAATTTTCGAAAGAATCCTACAGTTCCTTTTTAATTTTTACAATAAAAAAAAAATGTACAATCTGTACAGCTTTTCTACGATTTTCTTTGTAATTGTCAATTTTTCTAGCCAAAAATGTACAACACGTTCCACTCGTACATTTTTTCATTCTCATTTTTTTTGGCTGTAGTCTTTTCCTTTGCGATTCCGCTCAATGGGTCTCGAAGAGACGATTTTACGTGAAGAGAGAGAGAGAGAGAGAGAGAGAGAGGAGAGAAAAAAAAAGTAAAAAAAAGGGAGGGATCTCGTGGAAAAATCCTGGCCGTGAAAAGGTGTGAATCTCCGTGGGTTGAAAAGGTGACAATGCCCATAGTGGCGCGCCGCACAATGAGACCCTAAACCGACAATGTGAACGCGATCCTCCTCTGTCCTCCTCGTCGTGCCAGGACCGCAAGAGAGAAACTTACCCTTTTTTTATCCCATTTTTCATTTTTTTCACCCTTGAACTTGTCATGTATTTTTATCTTCTTATTCTTCTTCTTTTTTTTATTATTTCCTTTTTTTCGCCTTCGTTTTTCCTCTCGTACGCTTATCTCCCTTTTTAGGCATTTTTCCCTCGTTTTTTTCCCCAGTGCTCAACACGTGCCCGGATCATCCCCCGATCTCGAGACTCGCACTTCCGATCGAGTCAACGTTCCTCTATCCCTTCGTGCTTCCTTTCGCGACTGCACTCTCGTCTGCCCCGCTTTTTTCTTCGATTTACACCGACTCGGAATGCTCAGTATCATACATTTCGATTTTTTTATCTCGTTATTTCGTGTATAAGTGTTTATTTATAGTTTTTTTTTGATAAAAATTATACAGGACGAGTTAAGGTGGTTCTCGTGAATTTGGACAAATTTTCTGGCAGTACACTGAGAGAAAACGTTGATTGAATCTACTAAAATTTTGTTGATTCAATAAATATTGGTTGAATCAACTGAATTTTTGTTGATTCAACAAAATTTTGGTAGATTCAATAACTGTACTCTTCACTTCTCTACTCGAGACCATGTTTTAAGGTAAATTTGGCGTTTTTAAACTGCGGAAGAGTTTTTTTTTGAGTAAATTTATTTCAAAATAGTCAATTTTTTTATAACAGCCACATTCAAGATGAAATACGAGAAAATAATCTCAAGAGTAGAGAAGTGGAGTACAGTTAACGTACTGCCAATTTTCTTAAAAATTTGCAGAAATCTTGTTGGATGTGATCTGAATATATGGTCCAAATTTAAAAAGGTTTTATCACGTAGAAGTCAAGATATTTATTGTTAAAAATCATGATTTTTCGTGCTCTTCCATAAGAGCACGTGCTAAATGGTATGATTTTCAACCTTCAATATTTTGACTTCTAGATGGTGAAATTTCTTGAAATTTTGCACAGATTTTTATATAACATCAAAGAAACTTTGTTTAGTTTTTCAATAAAATCTGATATAAAATTGTTTCAAAATTTTTTAAATCATGTAGCAAGTATACCCGAACTTGGATGACCTTGAATATAGAGTATGTTGTTCTTTAGTCAATTTGCAACAATTTTTCTTAATTAATTTATTCTCGCAAATTACTTTGAACATCAGAAAAACCGAGATGAATATTTTTGATTTGACTGTACCAAGAGATGAGTCACCTGACAGTCTATTCAAAAGTTTGGCTGCACGTGTTAACTAAATGTTGAATCTTGAATCTACTTGATATTTTTTGAGACAGAATTTTTTCAAAATTTTTACTGAGCTTCTTTGACATAATATTAACATTTGTGCTAAATTTAAAGAGGCTTCACCATGTGGTTATCGAGATATTATTTACTTTTAAAAATTGCCACTTTTAACATGGGCTGTTATGGGAGATTTAAAAATGCGAAGACTTTTAACAATTAATATCTTGATTACTAGATGGTGAACGTTCATAAAATTTGGCATACATTTCGACATGACCTCAAAGAAGATTTGTGAAATTTTTTTAAAAATTCTGTCTCAAACGATTTCACGCGAGTCCTACCTTAAGGGTATTGTGTTCAATATCGAAATTGATGGAAAATTTTTGCAAATTTTACATAATATTGAGTGATATCTCTAAAAGGTTGTATTAAAATTTCACAACGATTAGGAAGCTCCTCATTCAAGTATATTAATTATAAAAAATTGCTATTTTTGTACCTTCCCATAAAAGCACATATTCAAAGTTACATTTTTTTATAATACCTACCTCAGTAACGAGCTTCCTAATTTGAGTGAAATTTTGCACTGATCTTAGTATGGCTTTAAAAAAGCTTCATCTAATTTTTCAAAAAAATGTCATCATTTTTTTGCAATCACATAGAGAGTAAATCTGTCATTTAATGACCTTGAATTTTGAATATATTTTTTTTCAGTTGATTTGCAGCAACTTTTATTAATAAATTTTTATTCTCAAATGACTTCGTATGAGAGAAAAACCTTGTCAAACTTTTAATTTTTTACTCTACGGACTCAACACTTGAAAAAAAAATTAAGTCAAATTAGTAAGAAATATTCTTCCTTTCTTGCTCAATTTACAACGACTAAGAATGCCAAGTATCAAAACCTTTCGATTTTTATCGTTATTTCGCGGGCAAAGCGTTTATTTTTCTGTTTAAAAAAAATTAATTATACATGCAGGACAAGTTAAAAAAATGAATTTGTGAGCGAAATTATAGTTGAATTTGTGAAATAAAATCAGGTTTTATTTTTGAAATAAAATTAAAACGGATTTTGGAAAAAACATCGAGTCGAGTTTTTTGGTAAAAATGTTTAATTGTTTTTTAGAAAAAAAAGAACTATAATTGAATAGTTAAAAAAGATTGGATTATATTTTCGAAAAAAAACATCAATTCGTACTTGGTAAAGTAAAATTAAAAGAAAAAAAAGAACAAAAATTAGGCAATTTTTTGGAGCGACGGTGAATGTACATCAAACGTAACTTCAATATAACATAAATTGAAATTAAAAAAAAAAACTCGAAATATTTCTCAATTTTTGCATACAAATTAAAAAAATTAAAAAATTAAAAAAACACGTTAAAAGTCCTAAAAATAATTTATACCAATTCCAACCTTTAAATACTAAAAATAAAAATTGAAGGTTTGAAAAAAACAATCCTCAATTTTAGCACACAAATCCAAAAATTAGGAAAAAGAAACACACCTTGCAAATCCACAAAAAATGTGTAACGATTCCAATCCTCAAATATGAAAAAAAACACAACAAATAATAATTTAAGGATTGAAAAAAAAAAACAAAAAAATCCTCAATTTTTGCACACAAATCCAAAAGGTAAAAAAAAGAAACGCACTTTAAAAATCCAAATAAAAATTTGTAACAATTCCAACCATTAAAAATGAAAAAAAAAACACTAAAAATGAAGATAGTTCGATTCGTCGCGAGGGATGGTAAAAAACTGTGGATAGGAAAGAAACGAGAAACCGGCGAAAAATCTTGGCGCGTCCACCACGCCCATACTTGTCAAAATATTTCTCCCTTAGTCGTGTTTCGAGACGCTCGAGGGGCGGGAGAGGGTTGCAAGGGGTGTAAACTACCCTGTGTCCTTTCCGGCAGGTTCGGCCTCTGCGCTTCGGTGCCCTTGTTCCCCGGCAACCCCCTCCCAAAGGGTTGAAACCTCCGAAAGAGAGGGAGAAAAAAGCTAGATCGAGAGCCAAGAAAAAAAATGAAAAAATAAAATGAAATAAAATAAAAAAAGGCTCACAATCGCTCGATGGATTCGGATGTCTCGTGGCTTTATTGACGAACAAAACTGAGGATCGAGGACTTTGGTCCATTAAAAAAAGATGAAAAAAAGATTTTCTCTCTCTCTCTCTCTCTCTCTCTCCCTCTTTTTCTCTCTCTCCACCCTTATTTTTTTTTTGAGATGGAGAGAAAAATCGCTCAACCTCCCGCTGTTCTAGTCGATTCCAGAATCCTCCCTTCTCCAAGGAGAAAGGTCTCAACCCCCTTTACCTTGGTAAAAAAATTAAATTAAAAAAAAATTGCGCTCTTGTACCCCTTCGGCCATTCAGAGCCAAAATGGCTGACGTGAGCGTGACGTCATCGTTCTAGAATTTAACTCGTTGAAAGACGACGCGAGAAACAATTCTATTTCGTTTTTAATTCGTATATAATTTACTTTAAATAAATTTTGTAAAATAATAAAATAAGTCGAAAAGGGAATATTGTTGATAACAAAATCGATAAAATTGATAATAAAAAAATGTCTCGTTATTTTGGACGATAAAAAAGTCTCGTTAAAAGAAAATTATTGAATAATATAATTAATAATAAAAAATGTGTCACCAAAGAATCATTTTTGATAATAAAATTAATAATAAAAAAATGTTTTAAAAATTGAAGAAAAATTTTAAGCATCGTCTAATTTTAAAAAAAGTCTTAAATTGAAGAGGGAATTTTTTTGCTAACGAATTCCAGCCCAAATATGAGATAAAGCGTGAAAAAGCTTGTGACAGTAATTAGATTAATTAATTAGCGAGAGCGTTGGCTAATCGATAGACGATCCGGGAGTGAAGTGGGAGAAAAAAATTGCGATGAGAAATAAAGTTGAGAGTGTGAAAAAAAAGAAAAGTGACAGTGACGTCAGGATGTTAATTTTTTAACTTCAATTTTTTTCTCTCTCTTTCACCTTACTTTTTTTTCTATCCGTTAGACTCATCGTAATTTCAATATTACCGCATCTGCCGAGGGTGAAAATTTTTCACTTCCAGCATGAAAAAAAAAAATTAAAAAAAAAGAGGAAATTCACTCGAGAGACGAAGGATTTATTTCCCTGGTAGTCGAGAAATTGACAGGTGGATATTTAGAGAGAGAAATTAATTACGAGTGAGTGTAATTAGCTCGCAAATAATCTGGCCCTAATTAACCTATTTATTATTTTCGGAACACAGAAAAAGTTATTTTATTTTATTTTATTTTACTCATTTCATGTGTTTTGGTTTGAACTTTTTTAAAATTTTATTTATTAATTTTTGTATTATTTTTTCAAATCATTTTTTTTCTTTATTTTATAGTTTGGTTTAGTTTTTAGATATATTTAAGCTATTTAGTCTATTTTCACTAAATATTTTTCAAATTTATTTATTTATCAATAATTAACAGTTTGTCAGTAATTTTATTTATTTTATTTTGTTGTTTTACCGAATCGTTAAAGTATTTCATTTCATTATTTTGAACTTTACTTGCTATTTATTTTCTCTAAAAGTGTATATTTTGTTATAAAAAGTAAATTCATGAATTTTTGCTAAAATTTTTGTAAAAAATTGATTTAAGAAATTTAAAGAACATGAAGACATTAAGACAAATTACTCTCATTCAAAAAGTTATAAATTTTCCATACAAATTATATCTCGACGCAAGTACATTTTTTTGATAAAATTTTCGAGCTATAAAACATGATTTTGCATATAATAATAAATTGCTTATAAAAATGATTTTATGCACATAAAAAATATTTTTTACTTACAAAAGTGAATTTTATCCATAAAAAAAATTCCCTTAAAAAATTAAATTTTAAAAACAAAATCTATGAGAAAAAACCATCAAAAGATGTATTTTTACGAAAAAAAAAAACAAAAATCGTATTTTCACAGGGAAATTATTTCCGGAGGCTCGAGTTGATATTTCATTCGAGTTTATTTTTCTTTCTGGCGAGTTTTTCGGGCTCGAGCAAGCTGGCAGATTATCGCGAGGGCGAGCCCGAAGGATTAAGCGCGATGCATGAATTTCACGCGCACTTTTGGCTGAATCACCGCCGGAGGGCTCCGAGAGAGAAAAAAATAAGAGAGAGGGAAAAAAAACAGAGAGAAATGCGCTCCGGGCGCCAGGCTGTTACTAATTAAGGGTGGTTTTCAGTACCCGTGTTAATTCTTAATTAATATCTTTGTCGCGCCTCCTTCGGCGCGCCGGCTATCCCCATTCTCGCAGATTTTCACCCCCCACCCCTATTTTTGCCCTTTTTCATCCCCCTACCCCCACTCTCACCCCCCGTTTTGCCCCTTTTTGTTTTTTCACACTCTCTCCCCAACGCGTTATTATTTTATAACTTTCATCACGCATCACGATCGGCTTCCGTCTTCCGGCAAACTTTTTTTCACCCCTCCAACCCCCTTTTTGCGATTTTTTCCTCTCTGTCTCTCTCCGTGTACTTTTTTTCTCCTTTTTTTTCTCGTTTCGCATTCTTCCGAGGCCTTTGTTCGCCGTGTTAACTCGCGTTATTAGCGGTCTGACGGCACAGGGAATCCCCGAGCGAAATTGGGTCGGAGTACGAAAAATAACGATTTCGCTTTTTTTTGGTTTTTTTTTTAATTTTCGGGGGCAGTTTTTAAGAAATCGTTATTTTAGTCGTTTTTTTCTATGAAAAGGAAATTTTTTAAAAATGAAATCTTGTCAAAATATTGTCTGTGAATGTTGAATTTAAGTTTTCAAGGGGATAGTTTTTAAGAAAAAAGTAATTTTTGTTTTTTTAGTTTAATACAAAAGGAGAAGTTTTTAAATGAAATTTTGTCAAAATATTGTGCATGAACGTTAAATAGAAATTTTGTGAAATTTGAATTTTTATTTGTTTTGGTTTTTTTTTTGTAATTTTTAAGAATAAGTTATTTTAGTCTATTTTTGTAGAAATAAGGACAATTTTTGCGAAATAAAATCTTGTTAAAATGTTGTCTATGATTGTTAAATGGAATTTTCGTGAAATTTGCGAACAAAAATTTTTGTTTGTTTTGGCGTTGAAAGAGATAGTTTTTTTAATTGTTTTAATGTTTTGTAAATGAAATATTATCAAAATATTGATCTTTAATGTTGAATAAAATTCTTAAAATATTTGTTCAAAACAAATTTTCGTTGCTAGTAGTTTTTTTAATTTAATTCAAAGGAAGGCTATTTTTTAATAAATTAAATACTTAACCATTTTAGCCACAAAAAAGAGAATTTCGACGAAAAATTAACTGACTTTATATACTATGTAAAATTTTCAGTAGGATAGTTTTTAAGAATAAGTCATTTTAGTCTATTTTTGCAGAAAGGATAATTTTTAAAATGAAATCTAGTTAAAATATTGTTTATGAATATTAAATGGAATTTTCGTGAAATTTGCCAACAATTTTGTCAAAAACTTAACCATGCGTTGAATAAAATTTTTTAAATAATTGTTCAAAATAAATTTTCGTTGCTAGAGTCTTTCTTTAAATTCAAAGAAAGGTTGTTTTTAATCAATTATATATCTAACCATTTTAGCCACACAAAAAGAGAATTATCGACGAAAAATTGACTGATTTAATACACTGAGTAAAATTTTCATAATATTTTCCATCATTTTCGATTATGGATTCAAAATTCAAAATTCAAAATTAATTGGTGTTTAGAACTCGAGTATTTTGGCTGATTTAATACACTAGGTAAAATTTTCATAATATTTTCCATTATTTTCGATTTTGGATACAAAATTCAAAATTCAAATTTAATTGGTATTTAGAACTCGAGTATTTTGACTGATTTAATACACTATGTAAAATTTTCATAA